>JXTC01000103.1:717774-744251 GCA_002914845.1 Trema orientale | reverse complement strand
GTAACATCCAATCCCTTAAACAAAGACGGAAACATGATTTTTAAGACTCCAAAAGAAGGATGGCCTAGACGAAGATGATAAAGCCAAATAGTATTTTTATTTGAAAAACTAAGAAAAGACACATTATTTATGACCTTCTTTGAAGTCTCAGATGTGTCAAGATAGTACAGCCCGTTCCTTTCCTTAGCAAGTCCAATCTTCTTCCCCGAACCCTGATCCTGAAAGACACAGTAAGAGGGGTGAAAGATAGCAAGGCAATTTAGGTCTTTTGAGAGTTTTTGAATTGAAACAAGATTAGCAGACAATTTTGGCACATGGAGGACATTTTTAAGAATGAAGGATGGTGTCACATATATATTTCCTATTCCAGCAACTGTAGCAAGAGATCCATTTGCCACCACAATTTTCCTACTACTAGGACACGGTGTATAGGTGCTGAAATGCTGTGAAGTGTGAGTCATGTGATCGGTGGCTCCTGAGTCAATTATCCAATGGTTGACCAAACAATCTTCTGAGGTATGTAATCCATAGGGAATGATGGAAGACTTACCTGAGAATGCCAATGAACATGCACTGGAAGGCTTTTCAAGAGATCCAATCAATCCCCTGAGTTTCTCAATCTCTTGGTTATTGAATCCTCCTTTCTCCTGTCCTTCACTCTGACTAGTACTTTCTGACATGTGGACTTGGGATTTCTGCTGCCCTCCTCGATTTCCCCATTCTTGACTTGGTGGTTTACCATTTAATTTCCAGCAACGCTCCCGGGTATGTCTAGGCTTCTTACAGTAGGTGCACCATAAGTTATCCTTGTTGTCTCTCCATCGATTGTCTTTGTTATCTCTTCCGGAAAATCTGGGCAGATCAGTTTTTCCTTGTTCTTGAGTCTGATTTTGTTCGGACTTGGTGATCATGGCTGAACCATCTATAGCTTGAGATGGAGGCTCAAGCATTACTCCCCTTCGACTTTCTTCTGCCCGGATTAAAGAAATTGTCTCCTCCAATGATGGTGGCTCATCTTTTCCGAGTATTTGAACCCGAACCTGATCGAATTCTGGGTTGAGTCCAGCTAGGAAGTCATAAACCCGATCCTTCTCAATGAAATTCTTTAAGATCGCAGCATCTTCTGGACATTTCATCTCAAACACTCGATAATGGTCGAGTTCCTGCCATAGTTTCTGCAGCAAATTGGCATATTCTGTTACAGTCTTTCCTCCTTGCTTTGTCGCATTTGCCTTCACCTTAATATCATAAATTTGGGCCGCATTACGTGCTTTTGAATAAGTTCGGTGAATAAAGTCCCAAATCTCCTTTGCTGTACCCAGAAACATACAATTATCACTAATTGTAGGATCCACCGAATCCCACAGCCATGACATGATCATTGAATCAGCTTCATCCCATGCTTCGAATCTTGAGTCTCCCTTTTTGGGTCCTGTTCCAAGTATATGGCTGAGTCTTCCTTTGCCTTTCAAGTATGTTTTGACAAATTGTGACCACTTGAGATAATTCTTCTCAGTCAACCTGTAGCCCGTTCGTACATTCTGCAAGTCTCCCGTCATTTGGTTTGAGTTGGCGTCGTCTGTTTGAATAGAGTTTCCTGAGGTTTCGATTGTGGACATGGTGAATTAAGAGAGAACAATGATATGGGAAGTAAGGTTTAGAGAACAGGATAGAAGGAAGATAAAACAGAGAAAGAAATTCGCAGCAATGAAGGCTACGGTCAAACTTACTGCAGCAATGAAGGCTGCGAAAAAGATTTCCAGAAAAAAAATGAGTCTACTACTCTGATACCATAACGTAAAACAGATGGGAATAAAAGATGGTTTTCATTGATTTACTACAACATTGTTACAGCAACTTATAGACAAGTCAATTGACAAAAAAGGAAACTAATCTAACCAAATTATAACTAAATCAAATCAGGAAGAGTCAACCGAAAAATAATATCCCTTGATAACAGGGATTGGCACTAAAGAGTTAGATTCCTAACAGCTACACAGCTTATTACAGCTGTACATTAACAGCTACAATCCGACAGTAGACACTTGAAAAGAAATTAGCATGAATTTATCCCAACTTTTAATAGATAAGCAAACATAAGGAGAATGAAATTTCATCCTTATTCCTTCTCATTCCTTTCCAAAACTTACTTATTACAACATCCTTCCATAACGGATTAGCAAATGCGTGAAATTCCAAATTTGTTTCCCTGTTTTTAGGAATTATGTTTTTTGTTATTTGATTTTATTTATTTCCTATTTTGTAATAATGAAATAAGGATGGTTGTATCTGGTTTTACTTTGTTTTATTTTTTACTGGGTATAACTCTCGAGTTGAGGGATTGTTTTGTTTTTGGAATTATGGAGGATCAATGAGAGATTTGTTGTCATGCTTCTATAAATCCTGGCCTGTCTGTTCAGTTTAATATTTAAAAAACATAGAGTTTTCCTCTCTATAATCTTATCTTATATGGTATTAGAGCTGAATTTGATTCATTCATAAAATGAATGGTGAAATACAGAATAGCTAGTAATAAGAGTATTACCTCTGATATGACCTCCACTTAAGAGGCCATCTCTTCCAACCATGGCAGCGGACCTGAAAGTTCATTTTTGCATATTATCGGACACAAGTTGAACGAACAAAATTATTTGCAATGGTCACAGTCTATTATGATGTTCATCTGTGGGAAAGCCAAAGAAGATTATCTTACTAGTGTACTCGTTGCTCCTTCAACCGAGGATCCAAAGTATAGAGAGATCATAAAATAGCATGGTGATGTCATGGTTGATTAACTCTATGAACAACAAAACTGGAGAGGACTTCACGTGCCTAAGGTGAGCAAGTTGAATAATTCCAATAATATCCTGAACTTCCATATAAGTGTCTGTAAGCAAACATCCGTGAGCATGCTCCCAGGGTAAGTTTCCTAGGCACACCCGTGGCATCAACGAGCTTCCAAGAGGCACGTTACACATAGCAAGAAACAATCAATGGTTGCTAGGAGTAGTGCCGAGGCAGGATTTGGGGCATTGGCTCAAAGGTATATATGAAGGAATGTGGATAAGAAGAGTTCTTGAAGAATTAAAGATTTCAACGAACAGACCTATGAATGTGTTTTGCAACAACTTAGCTGCAGTCGATGTTGCCAAGAACCCGGTTCATTATGACAGGACTAAGCATGTGAAGCTAGACCATCATTTTATCGAAGAAAAGGTTAAGGATGGGATACTCAATATGAGCCATACTCCTACAAATCTTCAAGTCGCTGATGTTCTTACAAAGACTCTTCCAAGAGTAAAATTTGAAGCTTTGATTTTGAAGCTGGGAATGATTGACATCTATTCCTCAGCTTGAAGGGAAATGTGGAATTCCAGATTTGTTTCCCTGTTTTTTAGGAATTATCTTTTTTCCTATTTGATTTTATTTATTTCCTATTTTATAATAAATAAGGATGGTTGTATCCGATATCTCTTTGTTTTGTTTTCACATTTACTGTGTATATACTTTGATTTGAGGGATTCTTTTGTTGCTGGAATTATGGAGGATCAATGACATATTTGTTGTCATGCTTCTCCTATAAATCATAGCCTTTGTACTCGGTTTAATATATCAAAAATATAGTTTTTTTCATGTCTATAATCCTATAAACTGGGTGTTACATTTTGCATAGTCATATCGTGTCTGAGGTAGAGTGGATGGTGTTACTTTAGGGACGCAGGCATTAGCCAGTGATTTTCGGGATGCAGTTACTAACTTTTATCCTTGTTTCTGAGACGTTGATGGATCTATCTGTTTATATATTACCTTTATAGCTTATAAATTTTTCTGCTTTACAGGTGACCATGGACATTGTTATTCGTTTTTTCCATTCACATTGCTGTGATATTCATTTAAATCATGGGAACCTACTAGATGTGATATGGTCTTGGACTGGAGTTAAGGCAGAGCATAGACAAAAAGTAGCCGAGGTACGTCAGTATACTTGTGGCATTTTCATCAGTAACATCTGAAGAATGAACTAACAGTTATTCCACTTTTGAGTTAAGCTTCTATCCATGATGGGCTCCTTGCGTCCTCAATCCACTGAACGGAAATCAAAATGGGTGGTAATAAGGCGTCAGCTTTTACAGGTAAAGTAATGCTAGATTTTCTGTACATATGTACATATAATATATATGAACACGTATCCTGCTAATGAACAACATTAAATCGTATACTGAATTATTAGACACTGATACAGTTACCCATATATTGTCCTAGTCTGGTTTTGTACATATATAGAATTTTAAGAACCAGTAGTGATTTTGTTTGGCTTGTTTTGTTTTCCTATATATATATATATAGGTTGCCAATCCAATAGGTATTTTTTTTTTTTTACCTATGGGTAGGTATTTTTTTTTGAGCCGTTAGATCATCATCTAATGGTGATCCAACGACTATAATGAGGTGCATGAAAAGATGTACATCATTAATGCTATTTCCCTCTTTTACTTTTTGCAATAAAAAAATATGCATGATAAATTTTCATTGGCCAAAATGATACCTATGTATAGGTTAAAAAAAAAAAAATACTTACTGGATTGGTGCCCATATATATATTTGTACTTTCAATGTACTTGTGCTTTTGTGATTGTGAATGAAAATCAAGTTGACTCCCTGGAAATAAAGATTAGGTAACGCATTCGTCTTTATAGACTTGAAGATACAACTTGGGAAAAATGCATTTTCTTGCTGAGGTTATTAGATATTTCCACAAATACTGTTGTCAATATCCAACTATCTACCGAAGAAGGAACATCGCACTGGTTGTATAAATGACTGTTAGTGGCATGCAATCATTTCATAGTTGGCTAAGTTTCATGCTCAGAATTAGAATTAACCATGTCCCTTGCTGACATCCTTGGATTGACAGCCACGTGTAGAAGAAATCTAGATGCTATCATCTTTGACCTCCCGCTTCTCATACCAAGTTGTGTGGATACGGATGTATACCTTCCGTCATGGAGAGCAAAAAATTTCAATTGGATTTTCTTTCCCTAACAAGGTAGTTCAATATTTTAATGAATCTCTCGTTCCCATTGACTTGTAACCATGCATGGGAAAGAAACAACTTCTCTGCTGTGGTCTTACCAAGATCGATCAAACTTCCACACGTGGCACCTAATGATGTAGGACGGTCTATGCCTAGGCCCATTTCCCGGGCCCAAGCTTTTGGTCCATGCTATGAACTGAGGCGTCTTCGTAGGTCGGAATTCCACCATCTCCACTGTTGCCTGCTATCAGCTTGGGTTCTCCTTGCTCCGATACCACATTGGTGTCGCAGTGCGTGTTGCACAAAGAACCGAGCAATTGGAAAACTCAGAAAAAATGAGAGAATGAATATTGAAATGATTATATAATCCTAGGGTAAACCAATCTCTGGGTCTTCAAACACCACCAACAAAGAATGACAGCAAGGCAAAGTCCGATGACTAATCTGGCGACGGAACCTTGGAATCTCCCACAGCAGCCAAAGACTACGGCTATGTGAAAAATCCCAAAAACCCTAGTGCCTTTAATACCATTTGGACAAATGGTAATGGTATTGTTATCCTATTGAAAAGAGTAAGATATTACATCTTTATGGGACCACATTCACTAAGGGACAAAGTATCAAGCAAAGAACTAGTTTAGTAATTATAAGGGTAAAGCTATTATACTATGTAAAATTGTTTACAACAATCTGTTTTCATTTTTTTAATTTGATTTAAACTTGGTTATTTTGTAGGAGTTTTAAGTTTATTTTTTAATTGGGTTTACTTTTTGGTTTTAATTATATATATTGGATTGGCAAAATCTAAAGGATATTTTGGGCAGTTCAACAATTTAATCAGATGAAGTACCTAACTCTTTGAGAATCACAATTACAAAAGCAACCCTATTGTTCTTCTCAAAAATTAATTTTAAAAGAGGTTGGTTATTCTGTAATCTGAGTTTAAGCAAGTCACCAACATTAACTAAAATTACTTTAGAATTACTTGCAAGGATCTTAAAATAATTCTAGACAAACTTAAATTTCTCTCTTAGTATCCAAGTATGCGGATGTCGCTCTTCAGGTGTTGAAACTTTAATGCTTATTGAAAAATGAATTTACTTGTGCAGTTTTTTCTGTTTGTTTGTTTGTTTTTTTTTTTTTCCCCCAGAATAGTTTAAGGGAATTTGGTTGATTTTGATGTATGATAATAAATTAGCAGTAGTTGCACTTTCCAAGCAATCGTGGAGTACCTGAAAGAAAACTTTCATGAAGTATAAGATTAGTTAGACATTGGTTTATTCTTGATCTTGTTTTTCTTTCAGGAACTTCATTTACCAGAAGCTGTTGTAAATAGGTTACAGACTGTTGGTTTAAGGTTCTGTGGGGCTGCAGATCAGGCACTTCCTAGATTGAGGGGAGCACTTCCATCTGGTACCTTTGTTATTTTTTATTTAGCTTTTTTATAAATTTTAGGCAAGAAATGAAAGTTCGTCAATCATAAAGGAAAGAAACATACTTCTCAAAGAAGCATCAAATCAATGAAGTGATAGATCATGTCCCAACTCAGAACAATCAAGTAAAAAGGAATATCCTTGGACTCCTCAGCTGATAATGGCCAAAGCTAAAAGTTCTCTCCCATAAGATAAAACATCCCGCCCCTTCTCTTAAAAAGTGCAACTTTTCTTTTCCACCCACCCAAAAGAACTCCCAGCATCTCATCTTTCTAGATTGTAGTTGCCATTTTCCTATTGCCAAATCCAATGGGCTTTTGAACTAATGGTGAGCCTTTTATTTTTCTTTGAAAACTCCATCCAAATCCTGGTTCCATTACAAATCGCACCATCTACAGCTTATTTCTGAAACATGTGATCAATAATTTCGTCTTCCTTTGCACATCACACCCCACAAAGGAGAAGGAGAGCGCTGTTTGAGGTCTTTTTGTTTCACTAATTCACTAGTATCGTTCTTTCTATGAGAAAAAAACCTGCCGAGCAAACACGTCTTCTCTGCGAGAGACTAGATTTCTGAATAAAATCAAATGGCTCAAAAAGGGGATTCTCAATACGAAAGCATGGAAATAGGTTAATATTTGACCATTCAGCTTTATGCTACGTGATGATTTTTATTTATTTTTTAACAATCTGTTACAGATAAAGCTACACGGAAGGCACTTGATGAGCTGTCAGATCTCACTAGCTACTTGAGAGTGTGGAGGATAGATAGACATGTTTATATAGATCCACTAATGCCACCAACTGAGAGTTATCACAGGGATTTGTTCTATCAGGTATTTAAATTAGTTACCTCTTTTTCTCCTCTTTTTTTTCTTTTTTTTTCCCCGAATTGTCTGAGTGCTACTTTTCTGCCAATCCACGTTGAAGCTTCGTAAGATATTTGTAATAGTGGAATTTAAAGCTGATATGCAAGGGTTTATGGAGGATATCTTGTCCTCTGATTTTGTTCTGTTTTATCTATTGATAACGAATTAAAATTAAAAAAAAAAGACTCATACCAGAATATTAGTTTCAGAGTGCTTAAAGTATGTGTAGAAACGTACACGACCTGAAATTAAGTTACACAACAAATCTGCTTTTAAGCATAAGGTTTCATGTAGAATCATGTAGAATGCTTCTTTTTGAGCATAAGGTTTCAGGTAGAATCATGTAGAATGCATCTTTTTGTGTGACCATACAATGAGTGTTAAATGTCAACAATTCTGAGATAGCATTGCAGTATTGCACAAGTAGAGAAGGATCATTCCTAGTTTATCTAGTACAGCACCAGAACCACTTGAAACTCTTTTGAAATCTGCAGAACCTTCTTCCTGATTAAAGCAAAGCAATATAAGTCATCTATAAGCCATTTGTCACCCTGTATTGTTAAATAACAAAATTTACTGTGCGATGAAATTTAAGACCAAGTTGGAACTTCTTGCTCAGGTGTACCTGATGAAGGAAAACAGTTCTGGGTCACTTATTGATGGTGTATTGCTTGCAATTGGTGGTCGCTATGATTATTTGCTGCATCAGATGTGGAATGAAGAACATGTAAGTTTTGAGCTTCGACTTCATTTGCATAACTCTTCTTCCCTTTTTTTTTTCTTTTTTTTTTTTTGGTGATAATGAAAATATCAACAAGAAAATGTATCTCCAAAATTCAATCAGAGAATCTTTCTTGTGTTGTTTTGTTTCCATCTTGATGGGTTGTGTAGATTGGATGAAGGATCTGTTGATAATTTATTTTTTGCATTCTCTAACTGCTTTAAATTTGTAACTTCTTATGCTTAAAGTAGTTGATCTTGTGAGGTTATTTGTTGGAGCTGTAGGATTATTTTAGGCTTCCCTTCAGGATTGAGTTAAATTTGGATTCATCAAGTGTTTCTTCATCCAAGGATTTTAAGGATTCACCTTTCTAATCTTGTGCGTATGTTTGATCAGAGGAATTTATTCTAACAATTCTGAATTCGTTTTGTAACCAAAAAAGAAAAAAAAAAATTCTTGTATTTGTTTTTGAGAACTCCTTTTTCTGCGTATGTTTCATCTAAAGTATACGCGTGAATATAGGTACATGGATAAATAAGCTATGCTCTTTTATAATTCGCAAATTACATATGCTGTCATTGTTCTCCTTCCCTTTGTTATAGGTAATATAGTGCTTTGAGGAAAATCGTAGTCATCAATAGTTTTATATCCTTCCTATCTGCTGTAGTTACTCTAGTGGTTCTAGTTTTTTTCTCATATATATATTTTTTTTTGAAATTTTGATTTTAGTTTATTTATTCTAGAAAAGCATTCTAGTTCTTTTCTCAAAGTATTACTTTTTTTCCTGACATCAGAAATCAAATGCTCCTGGAGCCGTAGGGACCAGCCTTGCCTTGGAGACTATAATCCAACATTCTCTTGTAGATTTGAAACCTATAAGGTGCAGTATCCTTTTTCCTTCACTTTGTCTCAGTTTCTCAGTTAGCCACTAAATCCTTGAAGCTTGACTTCTACTTTTATCATGGTAATTTTCATCTTAAATGTTCTTTCTGTTGCAGAAATGAAGATAGCATCAGTATTCTTGTTTGTTCAAGAGGAGGCGGCGGTCTTTTGGAAGAACGTATGGAATTAGTTGCTGAGCTATGGGAGGAGAATTTTAAGGTTTGAGATTGAAATGTTTGATTATCTTAGTCGTAATACTATGTTGATTAACTCTCTTATTGTACTATTTGGGTATTTATGTGTTGCAGGCAGAGTTTGTTCCAAAATCAGATCCAAGCCTTACAGAACAGTATGAATATGCGAGTGAGCATGATATAAAATGTCTTGTCATCATAAGAGACACTAGCGGGTCTCATAAAGGTTCTATTAAGGTAATTGTTGCCTTGGTCTATTTTTTGTTTTCTTAAAAATTAGTGGGTAGGTTGAAATTCTAGTAAATCTAGTAATAGCTCTAGTTAAAATACAAATGTCTGCCAGTACTAGAACCCAGTCCATAGTTTCAAAGTACCAGATTTTTTTTTTCGTGGATGACAGTGTTGTTTAGTTAGTCCTCCCGCTGGTTTATTATAGAGTACAGTTTTCTTTAAAAAAAAAATTTATTTTGGAGCTCCTCATTGGTTTATATTAGATTGGTAGTGGACTGCCTAGTGCTTGGTTTGGCTGGTACCAAAATAGTAACTCTGAAGCTAACAACAAATTTTATGTAGTAAATTGATCTCATGATTATTGAGCTGCCGAATGTGGAAACACGAAAAAGTTAAACATAAAATTGACTCGCAAATAATGCACTCTTCCATACATTTTTCTTATTTCTACATAACATAATTACACATGGGCGCTAGGTCCAATGTGAGTAGTATCGCTAAGCAGCAAGTCGAACATTATTTTCTCGGAAACAATTTGAGATTCCATAAGTAACCTAGTGAATGTGGAAACACAAAAAAATAAAAACATAAAATTGACTCACAAATAACGCACCCTTCCATACATTTTCTTATTTCCACGTAACATAATTACACTAGCATTCCAATAAAATAATGTTGAAATGAATTTGAGCCCTTTATAAAACTTTTTGCTAGCTCCCCAGGGTTCGTGGTTCTTAAAGACTAATTTGTTTGTTGAACTCTGAAACTTGACATTTGATTCTTCATTTGCATCATATCTATGAAGAGCTGATGCATAACAGAGCAAAAAACTTAATGGAAAATTACACATGTCCAGGTCCGCCATCTTGAGATCAAGAAGGAGAAGGAAGTAGAAAGAGAAGACCTTGTGAAGTTTCTCTCGGACGCGATGGCAGTACAGTTTAGAAATCCTTCAATTTGGAATTAGACTCTCCCCACGGCTACAGTTTTCTTTGGTTCATAAATCAAGATGCTTGGAGATTTCTTTGCATAATTACTCAGGGAAGAGGTAATGAAATACGTAAAATCAGTACTTTGGTGTCAGTTATTTGATTGTCATTATAGGCGTTAAGATTTTTATTTTTTCTTATAGAAATTTCTGACATTGCTGCTACGATAAAATGCTAATCTTCGGGGAGAAGGATGAAAAAGTTTTGCACGTGTATCTTTTATTTTATTTTTTTGTTCGAAAGCTTCAGATTTTAATTTAATTCTAGACGGTGGAGCTGTAAATATGTAATTTTTTGACAGGTCGAATTGTCCCCTCCAACAATCTCTGTAAAGTTTTTATTTTTATTTTTATTTTTTGGTAGTCTTGACGACAAGTTTGTTTTAGAAATGCAAAGCATTATCCTTTTTTTCACTATTTTGTCTCGCTATTTGATACGTGAAATTTGCTAAATTATGTCAAGTTTTAATAATATAAAAAAAGATTATGGAGTTTATATTGCTAATTATTGATACAAGAGTGTAAAATATTATGGTTCTAATACCACTTGAGTTTCTTTTCTTGGATTTATTTTTTCCATGAGTGCAAATAATTTGGCCATATTATTCTTCTATGTCAACTACTTTATGCGATTATTAATAAAATTTCAAATTATCGAAAACGAATTATTTTAGTTCATTTTCTAAGCGAAAAAACATAAGTATATTTTTTTATTATAAAGTAATACTATTAATATTTTATTATAAAGTAATACTATTAATAGAACCTTATAAGTGTTTTTCCTACTCATAAATTGGGTAAAAATAAGGGTTTCTTAGCCGAATGGTCAAAATGTTCGAGAAATAGTCATTTTTTAAACTCTACTAAAAGTAGACTAGTTTATTAAAAAGGACAAAAAACCAACACATCACTTTTATATTCAAAATATCAAAATACACAAAAATTGATATAATATCCACAAAATTGATACACAAATGTAAAAAAAAAAATTTGAGAAATTTAGGTGGATGACCAAGATTTTAAATTTGATTAAGTAGATGTCCACTTTTAAATTTTATTGCTAAATGTCCAGGTATATATATTTTTACACTTGGTAGATATGTGTATCTACCAATTTTAGTTACTGTATTGAAATGTACTGGGTATATAATTTTTTATACTTAGTATATAAAATTTTACACTTGGTATATAAGCATATATACCGGATATTTTGCTATAATATTTGACAAAGGGACATTTATTGAAATTGGGCCCAAAATTACATGTCATATCATTATATGTGATTTTTGTGTATAAATTATGTAGGTCCTAATATTAAATAAACTGCATCAAGTTGTTTTTGGAGATCAAATTCAAAGTTAAAATTAAGAAACAAAAATCCTCAAACCATTATCATTTGCACATGACACGATTGAGGGGTATGGCTAAAACTTGAAGCCGAAATGGGGTTGATCAACAGTTTTATACAAGCGTTTTTGTACCTTTCTTTTAAAAAGAGAATGACGTGGCTGTGAAATATCTGTAAATTAAACCACTAGGGAGTTATGTATAATTGCATTTATCGTAACTTTCTTAATTAAACGAGGAAACAATAGTAAAAGATTAGGTGGCTTTATTACCACCCTTAGTTCTTCTCTTCCCACATCTTTTCTAAATAAATGCCTCTTTATAATTTAAAAATCAGACATTTTCTTGAAAAACCCCCTTTAATATTTGTTATTCCAAATTTGAACGTGAATAAAATCAAATCTTGAAATTTCTGATTTCACCCACTTGTTTTAAAGATCTTCCACCCATTTTTATCTTCTTTATTCTTCAACCTCATACTTTCTTAATAAAATTCACCACAAATGTTATATAATTTTTTAAATATTTTTTGTTTAAAAAAATATGAATAAACTTTTGGGGTTAACTCTAAATATTAACCTTTTTCATTTTCTCCTAAAAAAATAGAGTTCTTGAGGAATTATTTTAGAATTATTGAGAGAAAGAAAGTTATTTTAGGCTTTATGAGAGATCTGAGTTAATTTTTAGAGTTCTTGAGTAAGAATATTTAATTTATAGGGTTTTTGAGAGGGAGACATAGAGAAAAAGAGTCAATTTAACAAAAGAGTTGAATTTTAGACTTGATAGTATATTCATCCATAATAGTGAAAACTTAATCTAATAAAATGATTATGATTTTTAGATTTTTTCAAAGGATGTTTTGTTTTATTCGATTGTATTTGAGAGATGTGCTAGGAAAGAATAGTCTAGTTGAGAAAAAATATTTTAGTATTTAATATTATATGTGGTCATTATGTCATTTCATATAAGTTTATTATTGTCACTAATTTAAAATTAAATGAGGAGTGAGAAGAGAAAAAAAGCGGTAGCAATAGAGGTACCCAAAAGATTATTCTGCAACATCTATTTGATGTTAATAAGTAATTGTCCCTTTTTCTTCCCACAAAATAAATAAATAAATAAATAAGGAGTTGTCCTTCGAGGTCTCAAATGGACATTGGCTATCTGAATTCATTACAACTATTATTATTGTTTTTTATTTATTTATTTTTTTTAAAGAACGTCTATTTTAGCATTAAGGTGCTGTCCTTTCTAAGTCTCAAGCACATTCTTAGTTTGTTTTTTGTTTTTGTTTTTAATTACAACTGTCTTCTTCTTTTTTCTAATACCCGAAATTTGTTTCAACCAAGATATATAGATAAACATATAATGGAAGGTTATACAAAAAATATATATATATAATGAAGGTATTCCAACATTTATACTAAAATTTTAATACAAGTGTGGTCGCAGGTTAGACTTGTCAATTCGGCCCAGGCCCAATAGGCCGGCCTGCTCATTTAAGGGCCTGGGCTGAGTCCAGCCTTAGGATCAGGGCCGGACCGTGTCTGGGATTCGCAGCCTGGCCCGTTTTATTTTTTTATTTTTATTTTATTTTCTTAGTTGGGCCCAGAATTGTCTGGGTCCTTAATGTTTTTTTTTATTTAATTTTTTTGGTCTGGGCCCTTTTAAACTAAATTTCCAACGGTAGTTTACCATTGGGCCCAACGGTAATATTACTGTTGGGTCTTTCTATTTTTTATTTATTTTTTATTTTAAATTTTAAACTATTTTTTTTTAAAATATTTTCTTATACTATAAATATCCTATACTCTCCACTCTTTTTTCACACTTACAATTTTCAAATACTCTCTTATTCTCTCATTCTTTCTCTCTAAATCTCTAATTATATTCTCAATTTTATCTTTTTCTCTCTTATCTAATTATTATTTTCAAATTATTAGTAATTATATTTTATAATCTCCAAACTCTCTACAACTCATAAAGCTTAATTCAAGGTACGATTCAATTTATCACACATATCTTTTTAATTTTTTTAATTTGTAGTATATTTAGTTGTTTACTATTATTACTAATATAATAGTTAGTAGTTTGTAGTTACTAGTTAGTAGTTCTACAATACTTTGTTTTTAATTTCAATTCATTTGTAATTTTAATTCATAATTGTTTACAATTAAGATAGTAGTTCATTAGTTTGTAGTTTGCAAAAAATTTATTAGAATATTATATTTTTAATTTCAATTAATTTGTAATTTGTAGTTATTTACAATTAAGTTATTAGAAAATATATTATATATTTTTAATTTCAATTAATTTGTAATTTGTAGTTGTTTATAATTAAATTAATAGAAAGTTTATTAGAATATTATATTTTTAATTTCAAGTAATTTGTAATTTGTAGTCGTTTACAATTAAGTTAGTAGAACGTTTATTATATATTTTTAATTTCAATTAATTTGTAATTTGTAGTTGGTTTTTTTTAAGTTAGTAGAATATTTATTAGAATATTATATTTTTAGTTTCACTTAATTTGTAATTTGTAGTTGTTTATAATTAAGTTAGTAGAAAGTAATTAGAATATTATATTTTTAATTTTAATTAATTTGTAATTTTTAGTTGTTTACAATTAAGTTAGTAGAAAGTCTAAATTATGAATTCAAAATAATTAAGTAACATATTAATAATATATTTAAATATATAATATGGATATGTCAAAAAATATCCCTATTGTTTTGGAAATGGACGACGACCAAATTCGTATAGCTAAAGAGGGTGACCAAGTCCCCGAAATGCAAACAAATCCAAATACTAGTGGAAGTTGTGCACAATTTCTAGATAGTTATTTGCCGAGCGCAAGCACGACCTCCAAATGTACAAGGACAACTTTCAATGTGTGAGACCATTTCGATATGAAATTCAAAGATGAGGCCGATGGTAAGAAGACAAAAATAGCGAGATGTAAATATTGTAAGAAATTATAAACTGTTAAACTATCTAGTGGGACTGCTCATCTGAATAGACATAGCGATGCATGTGTCAAAAAACACAAAGGAGACAAGGAGCCCACTCAATCAACACTTCAATTCAACAAGAATAGTTCGGTAAGTTCTTGAAACTATGATCCTTTAGTAGCTAGGGAGTCTCTAGCACGTTCAATTGCTATAAAAGATTTACCATTAGGATTTGGTGATTATAATAACTATGAAGATCATATTAGAAGATCTTATTGTCCCAACTTTAAAAGAATTTCTAGAAATACCACTAGGATTGATTTGATTAAAGTTTATGAAAATATGCGTAAAGAATTAATATCTGAATTAACTTCATTAAACTTTTGTAATGCATTGACATCTGATATATGGGGTCCTAATTCCAAACAAGATTATTTAAACGTAATTGCACATTATTTAAATTCAAGATGGATAATGCAAAAAAAAAAAAAAAAAAATCCTTATACCATTAGATTCTAATACAAATTTTTAATTACTAGCCAAAGCGCGTGCTAATTATAACTTTTTGAGATTGTATGAACTATTCTTATGGAATTAAAGTTTAAGTACTAAAACTCAATTCTTTGAGAAAGTTCATAGGCCAAATAAAAAGATTAGTCATTACCACAATAAACAGCTTTATATTAATATAGAAATATTAAATAAAGTAGATATAAAGGCGTAGTGATGATCATTTCTACAAATTTAAATAATTTAAATCTACAAAATAATTTAACTTATCAAATGCGAAATTATATATACATAATGCTTGTAATACTAACATTTAACATTTAACTTAAAGGATACCCCTTCTATTAAAGACTGGCATAAAATGTGTTATACACAAAAAAAAAATATATATATATATGATTTTATGAAAACTTTGTTCACTCTTCCACTTGATTATTTAAGGTTATCACTGATACAATAACTTTATTTTAATACCACAGTTTGAAACCATTTTACTTTGAGGGGAAGAGAAATATATGCAATGATTTGAGCTTAATGGAGATGCAAAGTAACTATTATAACATAAATGCAACTATTTATTTACCCAACGTATGGTAACTTGAACAAAATCATTAAAATGATGCAAAAAAAAGTTCAATTAAAATCAATAACAGATGTTCTATGTCTCGTCATTTTGTAATCTTTTAGTAAGATTTCACAAAGTTGCCTGTAGTATTGATATTTTTATATCTATGTACACATAGTATATGAGAAATAAAAAATTGATCGACTCCAAATATTAATCAAATGATAAAAAAATAAAGGCCTTTAATGTAGAAATAGAATAGAAATAGAATGCTTAGCACAATTTAGTTGATCATCTTTTGCTAATAGTTGGCAGCATTTCACAAGCAAAAGCTAGATTAATTTTTGTTAACCCAATAAATGAATTCATCATCTATCAAGGAGAATACGTAAATAAACAAGTAAACCTCAAGTATGTATTAAAAAGTTTAAGTAAACCACAAGTATGTATTAAAAAGTTATATTTTCAAAAAAAAAAAATAGTGATTTAAGACATACAAATATTCTTGTGTGAATACTAACCTGAATATTCGAAGAAGATAAAGAGGGCAAAAATAAAGGTCAAGATATGTATAGATTTGAAACTCTTGCCCATTTTTCTCTTAGGAGTAAATACATACAAGTTGAAGAAAATGAATAAAAATGAGTGTTTATATAGGACCAATTGTTCTTCAATGTACGCTAAACATTCGCCCATACGAATATTTAATATATTGGATACTACTACAAGCTATAATTTTACCATTTAGTTAATGATTGCACGAAAAATAAATAAATAAATAATATTAAGGACAATTTAATCATTTGCAAAACCATTTTATTTTTTGTTCAATCTATTTCTAGGCCTTTATTTGTAATTTTAATTAAATGATATGTCAAACTATGAATAGTTGGATACAATTTGGTACAAGATCATTTTACACGTGGTCTTGATTTTATAAGTTGGATTCATGTAAAGCATAGTGATGAAGGATAAGTATATAGTTACCTAAAAAGAAGAGGAGGAAAAAAAAAAGGGAAGTAAATCGAGATCTGTTTAAATCTTTTATGAAAAATGACAAATAAAATTAGTGAATTCAAATCTTCTGTCTATTTCAAACCAGTGAATTGATGCAATATCAATCTAAAACTTCAAATAAAAAATGAAAAAAGTTAAAAAAAAATGGCTAGGTTCTTTTTTTTTTTTTTTTTTTTTTTTTTTAAAGTAGGGCTCACCTAATGACCTCCACTTATTATAAATTAAAAGAAAATACCTACTACTACCCAATCCCCACCCTATCCTATTAAGGATAATAGGTTTTTACGCCTATCCCTGGTGTAACTCGAACCTAGGACTGAGATCCCAGGTAGTAGATGCTCTTACCACTTGAGCCAACCTACTTCGTCAAAAAAAAAAAATAATTAAGTTATTTTCAATTTTTTAGTTGTCGTGATATTAGGTGGTGTTTGGTTGGTAAATAAAAATGGAAAAAGAATATTAGAAATGGTAATAGGAATGGAATGCGAGTAGGAATGGAATGGAAAAGAAAATTGATTAATTTGTTTTATTAACATTTTGGAATCAGTATCTGAATGAGGACTATTATGTTTGATTTATTGTGGAATGGAATGGAATTAATGTTGTCTAGACTAATATGTTTTTATCCCATAAAAACTTGGACAAATAGTTAAATTGGTACAAAAATCGATTTAATAATAATAACAACAAAAATAGGGGGAAAAAAAGCAAGAAAACAAAAATTACTCAAATATTATCTAAAGATATCTATTGGCCATTTTAGCAGAAGTTTTACAATTTTCTTAGATGCTTAAGAAATTAGTAAACCGTTTCATTTTTTTTTTTTTGAGGCAAGATTTTCAAATTTTCCAGCTTTAAAAAAGTATGATTAATGGATATGGACTGCGAATCAAGTTGCAAATACATTCATGTCAAGATTTTCTATTAATTCTTTATTATGGGAAAATCATTTGATTGGAGTCTCCCTTGTTTACCTAGCTTCATAATATATCTAAATATCAAGTGGAGCTAAGTAGTGCAGAGGGAATCAATGTCGTAGGACGGATGCTGCACAGTGAGGTCGAAACTTGGGGCTTACATATATATATATATATATATATATCTTTGTTACCCAGCTCTATCGCAGATACGTACAAACCTCAAGGCGGAGCCAAGCAGCGGCCGAGGGAACCAGTGTCATTGAATGAATGATGCACAGTGAAGTCGAACTTAGGACTGCAATAGTGGGGAAAATTTGTTCAATTAAAATAAGGGCAATTAGAGTATTTAAAATTCAGAGCATGAATAGAATTAGTCTTTCCAATGGTGTAGTTAAGGAAAGATAATTCCACTACTTGATGGATTTGTCTTTCCATTGGAATGACTTTTCATAATAAGTTAAAAATCTAAATTAAACAATAGAATGTGTGATCCTTAAGAATGCTCATTCCATTCCTTTGTCTATTCCTATAAATCAAACACCACCTTAATTCTTTAGCTGGACCAAAATTAAAAATCCAAACCAAACAATAGAATGGATTTAAGTTTAAAGTACATTAGGCTGGCGAAATTAACCATTTGAAGAACCATCTAATTATTTTTGTTAAACTTACTGATGAGGAATATGAATAAGGAATCTACATGATTATTATTAATTAGACTATTTTAGGATTATATTATTATATTCTATTTAATTATTAGGTTTTATTTAAATTCTGATTAACTAGTTTGATATTTCCCTTTTATATTTGTTTCTAGAATATGTCAGTTTCCTAGTTTTGTCTAAGAGCTTCTCTATAAATAAGCTCTTCTATGTTCATTATTTTTCAGACTTGATTAATGATATACAACTATTCAGAAATTCTCTCTCAAATATTCTTCTTCTCTCTCTAAAGTTCTTCCTCTTCTTCTCTAAATTCTTCCTAAATTCCTCTCTTTCTCTTCTCTTTCTCATCTATTCTAAATTTTCACTCTTGTTCTACATCAATTGGTATCACAGCCTCGTTCAATTTTCTTTGCCTGAATTGATTTTCTCCGCCGAAATCTCTCCAAATTTTTCTTTTCTTGTCCTAGTTTAGTCCCTTTTTTGTGTTTATTTTCGTCCAAAAAATAAAAAAGAACACTTGCTGCTTCCTCAACTTTCACATAGCAGGTTACCCAAAAAAAAAATAAAAAAAAAAAAGAAATTACAGCAAAGAGAAACGTGTTTCTCTTCTCCACCTCCACCCCTTTGCTTCCACCACACCATCTCCAACACTTTCAGCTTTGCCAGTTTTACTAAAAGGTCCCTGATTTGTTGAAGCTTGCATATTTGCTCCAGATTCGAAGATTTTTGCACTTGCACCCTTGTTTGGTAACAATTTCTACTCTTGAAGATTTTTCTTATGGTTTTATTAGTTGGAAAATTCATGAATGTGTTTTGATCCATTATAATAATTGAATATGAGTGTTCCAATTTATTCTCCATACTATTACCATAAACCATATAAAGATTATCGATTTTATCATGATTCACAGTATAATCGTGCTCTATATTATCCTCAACAATACCATAGCCACTCTAGCTATTACCTTGAAGAGATAAGACATAATGATAGGGTCATAGGAGATGTTCCTGTCTATGATGGTACTTCAGACTATAATATCTTTTTAGCTTGGTTAAGTGCTCTTGAGGAATTCTTTGACTATCATAATTTCACTGATGATCAATATATTTTTTATGCTAGTTGGAAATTAGTTGGACCTACAAAAGTTTACTGGCAACTAGTACAACATGAAATTGAGCATTACTATTATCCTCCTATCACTTTGTGGGTTGAGATGAAAGAAAAATTAGAAAATATGTTCTTCTATCAACCTAGTGTCAGTCACGTTCCAGAAATTGAAACTTTTTATAGCCAACCCACAGTTGATCCTGCCTTAGTTTGTCGTCTTTGCAAAAATATAGCTGACACGAAAATCGATTTAGCCAATATTAACCAAATTTGCCAAGACTTAAAGGATGTTATTACCACTCCATGTAAGCCAGTTTGTAAAATTTCTGTTCAGGGAGAGAGAGCTAAATCTGTTGCGGAGGACAAGATAGTTGAGGAGGAAGAGATAATTAAATCTGTGGAGGAAGATAATTCTAATAAGGAACGAGTGATTGAGTTTAATGAGAAAGATAATTCTAGTATTGCCGAAATCATTATTACTTCCCCATCTTGTGACCCTAGTCAACATAAGTCTCCAATTCCTATAGTTTCTCTTAGACCTAATGCACATTTATTTAATTTTCTTTCTACTATGACCATTGGACTAGTTTTTAATGAGATAGGTTTGTTTACTTACCGAGGTATTCGAAGACCTCCTATGTTCTCTCCTATGTTTATTACGCAGAGAAAGTGGTTCAATTGTGCTGTTTACAGATCCTACATTTTTATCAAGAATCAAGACTTTCAATTGAAGAATTTCCTTCGGTTCCGCTTGTTGCTTCATGGTCTACCAGAGTTTTAACTCGTCGGAGTCGAGTTCTCGAACCCCGGGAGAATGATGAGGAATATGAATAAGGAATCTACATGATTATTATTAATTAGACTATTTTAGGATTATATTATTATATTCTATTTAATTATTAGGTTTTATTTAAATTCTGATTAACTAGTTTGATATTTCCCTTTTATATTTGTTTCTAGAATATGTCAGTTTCCTAGTTTTGTCTAAGAGCTTCTCTATAAATAAGCTCTTCTATGTTCATTATTTTTCAGACTTGATTAATGATATACAACTATTCAGAAATTCTCTCTCAAATATTCTTCTTCTCTCTCTAAAGTTCTTCCTCTTTTTTTCTAAATTCTTCCTAAATTCCTCTCTTTCTCTTCTCTTTCTTATCTATTCTAAATTTTCACTCTTGTTCTGCATCACTTACTCAAGATATTATATTAGTATTTTTCAAAAAAAACCTCCAATTTAAGAATTTATTTGGCCATCTTCTTTTTTACAGGTTGGATTTAACTAAAACATAATGATGAAAGGTAATCTATATTATATCGAAAAAAAAGAGATAATCTATATAATTGACACAAATGGGGAAAATATAGGAGTGTAAACAGCTTGTATATATATATATATATATATATATATATATATTATGCCATGTAAAGGGTAGCGTAAAGTTAAAAATAAATCTCTTTCATATAAGAAGTTCGAACCAGCTAGCAATATGCACAAATAAGGTTAAAACTAGTACAAAGTAAAAGATCATTTCCTAAAAGGGCTATATTTATACCTTTTATTAATATTAAGGCACCCCATTAATTAAAAATAAGGAATGCTAACTGGACTCTCTTTCCCATTCTCATTTACACTCTCCAAATCTCACTGTTTGATACGTAGATTCCTCTATATTTTATTGTATTATTAAATTATTAAACTGAATAGTAGAATCTATGTATCAGATTATAAGACTGGAGAGTATAAAAAAAATTGATAAAAAGAGTGTATTTAAAATTCATATTAAAAATATGACAAAAAATGACAATAGTTTAAATTTCCGGAGAAATCGTATACTCCATCTCCTTCAACCATCTTTCTTCAATTTCCATATTTAGTGATCAATCTTTAATTTATCTACTTCGCTTTTTTGTCTTCAAGAAAATTAAAATAATATATTAAATGTTCCTGAAAATATTGATCTATCATTTTTTTATTATTTTTATTTTATAGATATAGATTCATGGTCTATAATAGTTAATTTGATCTATCATTTTTTTCCTTTAATTTTTTCTTTTTCCAGATTTCATCATCGCTTGATGTATTTTAGGTATATTATATTTCTTAGAGCTTAACTTGAGATTGATTTGGCAGATGTCTCTTGAATATCATTCTTTATTTCATATTAAAAAAAAAACTAAAAAAGGAAAAAAAATGAAAAGAAATATTTCAAAATGAGAGATTTATATTAAAGAAGAAAAGTAAGACATCAAGATGGGGGAGGAAAGGAAGGGTGTGAGAGAAAAGTTGTTAAATTCTAGAGATTAATAGAAAAAAGAGATGAATAAAATGGTGCTATAAATCTAGAAGAGGGGGGGCATACCATTTGTTTAAAAGTTTGTCTCATTTAGTCTTTTTACTGTTAAGAAGGGTGTTTTTATATCACCTAGAAGTGTAAATATAGCTCTATTTTATAAATTATTCCTTCTTAGTTTATTATATTTTTGTGGATATAACATTCTCGTTTATAAGAGTTTCAAAGTCATGCCTTAATTTTATATCTAAACATCAATAAGAAAAGCGGATCAACCACCAAGTTATCTTGGCCGTTTATTTATCTTTGATCAAATGGTTGAAATTAGTCCAGCTCATAGACACGTGCCTTTATTTTTTCATATGCTCTTCTTGACTTTATCTATTTATTGCACCTTCTGACAACAGATGGCAAACTGTACATGTATTGGGGAGTGGAGTAGCTACATCTACTGTTTGGACTTTGTGGTTTCATCTGTCTCTGGACATTTTTAGTTGCTTTACAATCTCTATTTTTCATTCTCTATTCTTCTTGGAAAGTTTGTAAAGTATTTTCATATAGGGGTTTTATAATTAGCTGGCTTGGGTCTGATTGATGTGGGGTGGAGTTGTACTGTATCGATCTGTTTGGTGGTCAGGACTAAAGGTTGGAACTGGACTCTTTTATCCAGTTTTATATTTAGGCCCAAAGAAAGATTAGACAAAGAAATCCGGATTTCTATTTTAGTCCCCCTTTCATAGGACTAAATTATCGCAACTAAAATTTAGAATAATTTTTTTTTTTTTTAAAAAAAAAGTGGGGCTTAACTAATGACCACCATTTACTACAAATTAAAGGAAAATGACACACACACACACTACCAAGGTTTGAACCCCTGATCCCCCAAACACACATACACACAACCCTCAAACCTTGGACCAACTGAGCTAGCCCCAGTTGGCAACTAAAATTTAGAATAATTTAGTCCCAAACTCAGCAACTTTTAGTTTTTTTTTTCTTTTTTCTTTCTTTAATAATTTATTTAATTAATGTAAATATACATAAAGATTAATTAAATTCTAATTTTATTTTTTTAACTAAAAATATATACTTTATTTTTATATACCTATTTTTCATAAATAAATCAAAATCATATTATTTTATATAATTATCATTTAAATTTATCTTTTTTATTTTTGAAAATATTTATTTATTTATTTATAAATAAAACATAATTAGAACTATATTAAGAAAAGTTGTTATATTTATTTTGTTTTTGTTTTAATCATGTGTTGCACCAAATACAGTATAATACTAAATAGCACTATTTAATCCAATCTAATCTAATCTCATTTAATAATCCAATCCAGTCCTTTGTACCAAAAGAGTCTTATTTTTTTAAACCGTGAATTAAGTTCCAGTAAAGAAGAATCAAAGAAGTGAAAGGAGAGATCAAAGAAGTCATCCACATTTATTTAATCTAACATACCAAACCAGATGTTTTCAAGGCAACACATATGTTCTTCCTTCCTTGCACATTCCCATCCATAAACTGAACAGAGGAGTTCCAAAGCCTACATACCCTCCACTCGGTTTCGGTTCAAAGGTCTCAACTCTTAAATTAGAACAAACTGACTACCACTTCTCTCTAAATAAACTTACCACCAGCCATATGTCTCTCTTTTTGCTTGATATTGTTTGGTCTGTGGGTTTTATTTATTTATTTTGTTATTGAAATTTCACTTGCCAAGTATACTATATGTACGGTTTGTATCTATCTATCAACATGCATGACTTATTTTTCTCTCTGTTTTGGCCTCTGGTAGTGATATGATGAGTTTCCACCGAAATGGGCCATGCATTATTTTGAATTCTCTGTGTTGCTTTTCGTTCATTACGTTTTTTCTTTTTTGTTTTCTAAAATTAGATTATGATTAAAATAGTATATAATTATAGAGACTTGATAATAGTAATAACAGTAATTATGTTGCTCAGATTGTTTCTTCTGTTGTAAATTGAAATTGCTATATATGGGGCGGTCAATGGGTAAAAGGATTATGTTTCCATCCACCTATATTATCGTATATACCTAACAAAGTTAAGCAAGAGTATTTTGAACTGTACTAATGATAATAGAAAAGTGTTAAAGACTATAATGGATATATATATATATATATATATAGTAATTCAGTGGAGTACTATTTGCAAATAATGTTATAAGATATATTTAGTTTCCATTTCCCTTATGCTCTTTTAACTGTGAAAAAAATGAATTATAAGAATAAGAGGTATATAACTAATTTCTCCGCTTGTAGAGGCCTTAGGGTAGTAGTCAAAGTTTGTGAAGTTTCATAGTTGAAGTCATTGTCTTCTAACTGCACCATAACCAAGCGATAGTAATACGGAGATGGCAACATTTGAGTTGCAATTTGACACGCTGGGATGGCTTGGCTCAAAGGATTTCCCACATCAAAAATGAGGTTGGTTCGATTATTTATGTTGCGTTTTCGAGTATACTCATGATGTCCTTACTGGAATAATGGATTTGTGATGACTGATATGTTGGAATTAATTAACATGCAATATATAAGTTTACAAACGAACAAACTTTATAGGGCGCGTCTACAGTAGGGGCGCCCTTACGTAGGGCCCTGTCTATTCACCGTTGGATGAGAATCTGTATATAAATAGATTCTCCACAGATTCCCGTTATTCCCTACAGATTCCCATCCAACGATAATTAAAGCATGACCCTACGTAGGGACGCCCCTACCGTTGTCATCCCCAACTTTATAATAATTTTTTTAGACAAATATAAAGTTAAGAAAAGTTTGTACTAAATAGAATTCAGTAGCAGTTTGTAATCACTGGTTACCGTCGAGGCCTGTGTAGATCACAGTGTCCTTAAAACTGATTCGTTCTCTCCACTGGAATGCTTGAGGACTTTTTAGCAATCGTCAGTTTCCCAGGATACAATGATGAAGAGCAGCAGGTGAAGCACCAATACCTCCACTCTACGAACTGAATTGCGATGAACTCTAACACTCTAAAAGATCTAGCTACGAAATTTCTGAATTCTCTAAGAACTATAGCTAGAAAAGCTGAAGAACTCAGGAACACTCGAAGAATAAAGAAATTGAGAGAGAGAGGGAGCGCTAGAGAGAAAACTAGAGAGAAGCTTCTTGGTTTTGGTGTGAAGAATGAGGAGGGGAAGCTCTCCTTTTATAGTCTCCAAGGGAGGACATGTTAGCAAAACAGAAACTTTTTTCATTAAACCCAAAACGTTTTTTTTAGCCTTTAACAAGGCTGTTACAAATGTTTTGGCCATTATCATGGCTGTTACTTCTTGGCAGCCTTAAACAAAATATTAAAAACGTTTAACAGTTTAATGGCTTGGCAGTTTCATGTATCAGGAAGCAGAATGGTCAAAAAGAAAGAAAAATTGTGCTGGGCCGCAACAAAAAGTTGGGCTTACTATGGTCCAAGTTCCGGCCCGGTATTCGTATCCGCAGGTGCAGGCACACACAAGCCCATGCAAATTCAGGCCCAAGCCAGAAGATTTGCCACCCCCCTGCGCGCGCCTGAGAGAGCATCTGTGGTAGTTATTCTTATCACCATCACAAAACAAGGTTCTTTATAAACCACTTGAACCAAGCATTTCCCACCAATGTGGGACTCTCACATTTCTCTTTCATTTTTCTATTTCAATGGTGCACTTTTGAGCAACTATTTCTCATTCATCCGTGCACCATTTTGAGCGTGTGAATATACGAAATCGACGTCCTCGCGGAGGAGAACAAGAATTCACTAAGACCTTTCATCAACAAGATGTGGGTCCTACTCAATTTTTAGCTTCAAAATGGTTCATAAAAATGAGTTCTATAACACAAAAATTGGACTTCTCAAAATACATAGGCTTCCAAGCCCAAGATAAGCCCAAAGTCTTAACCTAATTTTTAGCCCATTTTCTAACAATCCTTCTAAAAAAAGAAACTATAGACTCTAGACAAGGTGATGGAGTTCAACGAATGAAACCTGCATAGGATAGGTAGGTGTAATCCTTTGAACCTTCCCTTGTGAGAGTATATTTACTTTACTAACTGATCAGTAGACACGATGTCTTTGAAATGTCTTGTCGTTCATGTAAATGATAATATACTTCACACAGGAGTCTTTCTTAATATATCCAGTTCTTACGGTTATGTTCATTTTGGCCTTGAACATCTCTGTCTGGTTCTGCAAGAGTTTCTAAGGAATTAAGCCCTTATAATTCCCATTTGAAGCGGTCTCACTTCTCTCTCACATAGGTGATTTCTTAGTTAAGAGTAACCCGCATTACTTCGTTTGGTTTCCCTATGCATAAGAATCATTAAAAATCTTTGCTTATCCTATTCCTTACGGGCATCACTACTTTTCATCACAGGAATGGACATGAGGGTAAAACCCTCACTAGAGGATAACCCCTACAGTAATCCAACTAAGTCTTTACAATTAGGTTGTCCCTTTGAACCTAGATCTTGGGATCTCCAGTCAACTAGGTTGGATTTCCATTGTATAGACTTTTACTTCATGGGCTTTAGTCCCATTCCTCTCGATGATTTATCAACTAACTCTCTGTTTAACCCTTTAGTTAGCGGATCCGCTAAGTTATCTTTAGACTTTACATATTCTATAGTAATAACTCCCGTTGAGAGTAGTTGTCTAATGGTATTATGTCTACGACGTATATGTCTAGACTTACCATTATACATGTTACTCTGTGCCCTTCCAA
>JXTC01000103.1:672515-716543 GCA_002914845.1 Trema orientale | reverse complement strand
AAGACATCCCCATACTCGCAAGTATTTGTAGGATAGCTTTTTACCTTTCCACAATTCATAAGGTGTCTTTTCTTTTTTCTTGCGGGGTACCTTATTTAAAAGGTAATTAGTTGTTAAAACAACTTCCCCCCACATGTTCTGTGGCAACCCAGAACTTAACAGCAATGCATTCATCATTTCTTTCAAGGTACGATTTTTCCTCTCAGCAACGCCATTTGACTGAGGCGAATAAGGCGGAGTGACCTCGTGTATTATTCCGTGTTGTGCACAGAATTCACCAAAAGGTGATTCATACTCTCCACCACGGTCACTTCTAATCATCTTAATCTTCTTATTAAGTTGATTTTCAACCTCATTCTTATAAAGAATAAACTTCTCTATTGCTTCGTCCTTGGATTTTAGCAAATACACATAATAATATTTTGTGCTATCATCTACAAAAGTAATAAAATACTTATTGCCTCCCCTTGTTTGTACAAATTTTAAATCACAAATGTCACTGTGAATTAAATCAAGGGGTTCAGTATTTCTTTTAATAGTTTGAAAAGATGACCTTGTCAATTTTGCCTCAACACAAGTTTGACACTTATGTTTTGTGTCAAATTAGAAATTAGGAATATGATTCAAGTTAATTAATCTATGTATAGTATCATAATTAACATGTCCTAGTCTATCATGCCATAAAGTAGAGGACTCAATCAAATAAGCAGAAGAACTAGCTTTATTGATATTGGGCTTTACAGTCATTACATTTAGTTTAAACATACCCCCACATTCATATCCCTTTCCCACAAACAGACCATTTTTGGTCAATACAAATTTATCTGACTCAAACACTATGCGGAATCCGTGCTTATTCAGAAGTGAACCAGACACAAGGTTCTTACGGATATCCGGTACATACATTACATTGTTCAAAGTCAGATCCTTCCCAGAGGTCATCTTTAGCACCACTTTGCCCAGACCTTGTACTTCAGAGGTGGCAGAATTACCCATAAAGAGCTTCTCCCCATTCTCTACCGGTTCAAAGTTTGTGAACATGCTTTTGTCAGAACAAACATGCCTTGAAGCTCCAGTGTTAATCCACCATTCCTTTGGATTGGAACCCACAAGATTGACTTCAAAAACGACTGCAGACAGACTTATGTCTTCTATATCTTTTGTGATGCCATCCACCACGTTGGCTTCATTCTTCTTCTTCTTTGGGAGTCGGCAATCTGACGCCCTGTGACCCATCTTGTCACAGTTAAAGCATTTTCCTTAGAATTTTTGCTTCTTGCCCACTCCGCCTTTAGGTCCTAGCTTGGACCCTTTCTTTGGCTTGTTCTTCTTAGCCTTGGAGCTTTGATCATGCTCCACAACATTTGCCTTTGCCCCAGACATACTAGAAAAGGCTCCTGCCTTTTCAGCACGTCTGTTGTCTTCTTCAATGCGGAGCTTTATAACAAGGTCTTCAAGGCTCATGGCTTTTCGCTTGTACTTTAGGTAGCTCTTGAAATCCTTCCAAGAAGGGGGTAGCTTCTCAATAATAGTAGCTACTAGGAAGGGTTCACCAAGGGCCATTCTCTCTGCCTGAATCTCATAGAGAATCAATTGAAACTCCTGAACTTTACTGATTACAGTTTTAGAGTCGACCATTTTATAATCAAGGAAGCGTCCTACCACAAATTTCTTAGAACCAGCATCCTCAGTTGTATGTTTATGGTCTAGTGACTCCCACAGTTCCTTTGCCGTTTTCTTATTACGATATACACTATATAATGAATTGGTCAGACCATTCATTACATAGTTTCGGTATAGGCAGTCAGATTGTTTCCAAGCATCCACCGTAACAAGAACTTGGAAATCTTGTTCATCTTCTCTGACTTTTGGAGCCTCTTCAGTCAAGAACCTCGCAAGGTTCAATGTGGTCAGATAAAACAGCATTTTTTTGCTGCCACATTTTAAAGTTCAACCCATTGAACTTCTCAGGCTTCTCTCCATAGTGTGCTGCTGGTACCATTGGAGTCACAAGTGGGTTTGGCACTCGAGCCATAGCAGGGACTGGCACTGCTACTGTAGACGCCACAGCAGGCTGTTGAGAACCAGCCATGTTCTCGGCATTGACAACATCAGCATTGTTGTTCGCCATCTCTGAAATTAATCAATCAAAGATTATTAATTTCAGTACAAATTTGTTCCCAGGAAAGGCCGGAGGGTTCACAAACAGGTCCCACTTAAAATCCCGCCTCCTAGACAGAATTTCAAAGAAACTCCCAGGAAAGACGTGGAGGGGTCGCAGTTGCTTCTTCTTCAAACCCGGTCTCCTTAGACAGAACACAAATTCTCCTCCATAAAAATTCCACACCAAGAATAATTGTAATAACAAAGTAGCAGAGCAATATATATACTCAAACAACTAGAATTATATATATTGCAAATAAGAGCATAAAGAATTTAATAGATAAATTCTAACATGCAACCTAGCATAAAGAATTTAATAAAATAAATTCTAACAGGCAACCTAGCATAAAGAATTTAATAAAAATAAATTCTAACATGCAACATAATATAAACCTTATATAAAGCAAGTAGTCAGTTCTAAGATTGTTGGAATTAATTAACATGCAATATATAAGTTTACAAACGAACAAAATTTATAATAACCTTTTTAGACAAATATAAAGTTAAGAAAAGTTTGTACCAAACAGAATTCAGTAGCAGTTTGTAATCACTGGTTACCGTCGAGGCCTGTGTAGATCACAGTGTCCTTAAAACTGATTCGCTCCCTCCACTAGAATGCTTGAGGACTTTTTAGCAAGCGTCAGTTTCCCAGGATACAACGACGAAGAGCAGCAGGTGAAGCACCAACACCTCCACTCTACGAACTGGATTACGATGAACTCTAACACTCTAAAAGATCTAGCTACGAAATTTCTGAATTCTCTAAGAACTATAGCTAGAAAAGCTGAAGAACTCAAGAACACTCGAAGAATAGAGAAATTGAGAGAGAGAGCGCTAGAGAGAAAACTAGAGAGAAGCTTCTCGATTTTAGTGTGAAGAATGAGGAGGGAAAGTTCTCCTTTTATAGTCTCCAAGGGAGGACTTGTTTACAAAACAGAAACTTTTTTCATTAAACCCAAAACGTTTTTTTTAGCCTTTAACAAAGCTGTTACAAATGTTTTGGCCATTATCATGGCTGTTACTTCTTGGCAGCCTTAAACAAAATGTTAAAAACGTTTAACAGTTTAATGGCTTGGCAGTTTCATGTATTAGGAAGCAGAATGGTCAAAAAGAAAGAAAAATTGTGCTGAGCCGCAACAAAAAGTTAGGCTTACTATGGTCCAAGTTCCGGCCCGACATTCGTTTCCGCAGGTGCAGGCACACACGAGCCCATGCAAATTCAGGCCCAAGCCTGAAGATTTGGACCCCCCCTGCGCACGCCTGAGAGAGCATCTATGGTAGTTATTCTTACCACTATCACAAAACAAGGTTCTTTATAAACCACTTGAACCAAGCATTTCCCACCAATGTGGGACTCTCACATTTCCCTTTCATTTTTCCATTTCAATGGTGTACTTTTGAGCAACTATTTCTCATTCATCCGTGCACCATTTTGAGCGTGTGAATATACGAAATCGATGTCCTCGCGGAGGAGAACAAGAATTCACTAAGACCTTTCATCAACAAGATATGGGTCCTACTCAATTTTTAGCTTCAAAATGGTTCATGAAAATGAGTTCTATAACACAAAAATTAGACTTCTCAATATACATAGGCTTCCAAGCCCAAGATAAGTCCAAAGTCTTAACCCAATTTTTAGCCCATTTTCTAACATGATATGCCTTTAATGTGCTATTTTTCTTCCCCCGAATTGAAGTATGCTTCCATATAATTTTATTGACCACGAAGTGATTGATGCTGCAAAGTTTGCTCTCGATGAGTGCAACAAATCAAATGTTGAATTAGACTTTTTCTCTCGTATTTTTTAATTTAGATCATATATATAAACTCATGTTCTCACAATGTATGAGATTGGTGACATATAAATTTTAACATTCTTCTGATTTTATTTCATGTAAAGAGTTCCTGAATTTCATTTATATTTTTGCTTTTATAATCACATACTATTATTAAGTTTTTGATGATCTCATTGTTGTCGTCTGCTTTCTTTTCCAACCTAAGAAAGCAGAAGAGAATAAACAATATAGCTGTAATTTTGGCATGATGAAGGACACAAACTTCATTATTTTTTGTATATGTGTTATATATGTGTGTTTTATGTGCAGGACGCTATTCTAATATTATTATTTGACTTCACTCCATAGCAAACATATTTCTGAATAAGTTGTATACTTGCTTGAGTCGTTGGTCCCGTTACCTCTAGAAACATAAACAAAAGTGACTTTTATTTAGTTGCATAGTGACTTTTACACTTTCAGCCCAAAAAATAAATAAAATTTTGAACTTTTATTAAATTTTACATGAATATTAGCTAGAGTTGTAATTGGTTCTAACCAAAATCACCTCTCTTATTGTATCGAGACACTGAAAATGTGCCAGAGCCACGTTGCCACTCTAGTGTATATATATATATGGTAATATACTCATTGGTTGAGAAGATTGTGTATGTAGAACCTCTTAGAAAAATAGTTAACCTTTTGACTGAATAGTAAATTTCTTTAAAAAAAATTAATGAAACAAAATATCATACATACATTTTTCTAGTAATTTAATTTAGGGTTTTGTGTCAGTTAACAAATATATGTACATTCTGTTACTACTGAAATTAATGGATGCATATTCGCAAGATCACTAATTATTTTCGAGTCAAAAGAAAATTTTGAAATAGTGCGCAAGTAATTAGTTATATTTGAGGGAATAACAATTTTTCTGATGGGGGTTTTAAATATTTAGTTACTATGCTTTTGTAATGGTTACATTAGTCATAAAAAGATCAATCTTTTGGTTCATCTACATGGACATATTTGATTATGGGTATGACAAGATTACAGTTGATGTATGCATTTTTTTCTTTTTCTAGATATATCATAACAATATTTCTTTTTCACAAATTTTTTTAAAAAAAATTAAAAGAAAGGGTATCAATGACAATGACTAACATGCACATCCTAACAAGGTTTGAACCTACCTAAAAGACTTATCCCATGGCCTTCGCTACCAAACAATCTGTTGACAGAGGCTAAAAACAGAAAACAACATAAAAAAGATAAACAATATAAATTCTCTAGATGTATATCTATGAAGTTACGCCTAAATAATCCCATTGGATAACACCATCTTAGAATATGCCTCATGTAATACTGATAAAAGCAACACCTAGTGGGATAGAATTTTAAACCAAGAAAAAGAGTACATAATATCATGTAAGAAAAAAAATAAAAGTATATATGTAATGTCAATTAACAAATCGGTAAGGAGGGAAACTCCAAAGATCTTCCAATTATTAATCATCTTCTTAAAAAAAAAGAAAAAAAACTATTTGGCCTTAGTATTGAGGAAGCAAAAGAAGAACAAACTTTTGTTATTCAAAGGACAATTGAGTACAACGTTAAAACTAAGGAGCAAATTCATAACAACGGCAAAAACAAGGCCAAAATGGCTGTTGTTATAATTCTGATATGGGGAGTTACTTTTGCTTTAGACTGTGTGAATTCGAATCATCAATCAAAGGATAAATACAAAATTCAAGATATCATAAAATGTGATTAATCTTTTTCTTCTTCTTCTTCCTTTTTATTTATTTTGTTTTTTTCAGGAAAAGCTTTATCGTGATTCCCTGAAGGTTGACAAAGAATAGTTTTTTTTTTTTTTTCACTTTTGATGTGCCATTACTATTATATTAAGCTTGCGCTTGACTTCTTGCAGTTTTCAAACATTGAAAGAAATTTTGATTGTGTTCTGGCCCCTATAGCTCAGTGGTAGAGCCCCTATAGCTCAGTGGTAGAGCGTCAGTCTTGTAAACTGAAGGTCCGTAGTTCGATCCTGCGTGGGGGCATTTATTTTCTAATTTTCTTTTGCTCTAAACTGGAAGACCACTATAGCTGGTTAAGATGTCTATTGTTTTGTGTACTTTATAAGCTCATAAGAACAAATAATCCGACATACATTCTGCTATGGACCAAGAATCAGAATAATAAGGGTAGTGAGAACAAATTAGCCTGAAAAGCAAAGTGCGTAACATTACATAAGAGAACTTAGCTTTAGTTTCCCTAATGACTAAAAAACCACCCAAGTGTTAGAATTGAATTACACGAAGAAAACAAGATTGAGGTCCACAAAAACAAAGGTGGTAGTCATAGTAAAAGTAATAGTAGTCCAGAAAATTACATACTCCCATTCTTCTTTTGAAACACTTCAACCTCCAAAAGTATCAAGAAGAGTACAAAAAGAGTCTAAAGATCTTCCAACTTGGTTTTCTCCATCTTCCAAAGATTCTGCTAGACCAATTTTTTTTAGAAATTGTGCTGCAAGAACAAGTTTTCTCGAGGAGAAGCAGGGCCAATCTCTTCCTCCAAACTCCTCAACCCATCGTTAACACTTCCCCCGTTGCCTGAATTTTTGGCTTCTGAGGTCTTCCCCTCTACGTCTGCGTCCGAGACTGAGGACTTCCTCCTCTGAGAAGAAGCAACACTAGGGAAAGTGATCCAAGAAGGAGCTCTGAACTCAAACCTCTGGTCCTCAGCTTCTATCATATCGGTTTCGGATGCCGATCTGTTTGAAGATCTTTGAGACGGTTTCTTGTGCAACCTACTACTCCCCAAAACTACCTCAGTAGGCAAAATCGGCTGCTCATTGCAAGGGCTTCCCATTAACAGTGCTAGAGCTCGTTCCAATGCTGTTGTCACTTTGTCCATTGATGGCCTTTCCTTACCTCTCATTCTCACACATTTACAGGCTACATTGGCAATCCTTTTCAAAGCTTCTAGATCAGATGGAAGCTTCAAAACTGGATCCAAAATCCCGGTTACCTCTCCCGATTTTATCAAAGGTACTGCCCATTCAACTATGTTCACTGCCCTTTCTACTACGTTTCCTTCTTCATATTGCATATGAATAGCTTTCCTGCCACTGAGAATCTCCAACAACAAGACACCAAAGCTGTAAACATCGGATTTAGTCGTAAGGTAATGAAGCCTGTAGTACTCAGGATCAAGATAGCCAAGAGTTCCAGCCGGTAGCTCAGGCAATGGTGAGCAACTATCCGCAGGCCCCAACAATGACAAACCAAAATCCGCCACTCGGGCATTATGCTCTTCGTCAATTAGGATGTTTGAAGACTTGATATCTCGATGAATCACGGGTGGGCAAGCATAACCGTGCAGGTATTCGATCCCCCTGGCAGCCTGGACTGCTATGGTTACTCTTCTAATCCAATCAAGTTGTTCCTTTACAGCTTTGTTCTTACCATGGAGGTGTTGATGCAATGATCCATGAGCCATGTACTCATAAACAAGAAGCCTTTCTTCTCCCTCCTCACAATAGCCTAATAGATTGAGCAAATGGGCATGATTTAATCTAGAGAGCAAGTCTAGCTCTGTATGGAACTCTTTCCAACTCTTCTGCATGTTTGGAGACATGATAGCCCTTTTAACAGCAACAACTGTCCCATCCTTCAAAACTCCTCGAAAAACATATGAAAAACTTCCTTTCCCCACTAGAGAATCTTCTTTAAAACCGGCTGTGGCCCTTTCTAGCTCCTCATAAGTGAACATCTGAGCCCTCCTGATCTTCAGGTCATCCAAGTCAGGACGAATCCTACCATTGTCTTTCTGGAAAGAAGAACCGTTCCGGTTATTCTTCTTGGACTTGGAATCTTTCGTTGCGCACTGACAATCCCTTAACTTGTAACGCACATACAAAACTGCGGTTATAGACACGACAATCACCAAGAACACAGCAAACGCAATCTCCGCAATGATGACCGGCAATTGCAGCGACCAAAACCTTTCGTTCTTCTTCTCTTGGAGGATATTCGAATATGAAGAAGAACAATTCGAAACACATTCAGCGGATTTGCAAATCGAACAGTTATACTCACATTGCCTATCAGAATTTAATGAACATTCACTTTTTTGGTACATTTCAGCAGGACAACCATTGCTGCAAGCCAAGCAAATCCGAGAGTTTGGATCTTTGCAAGAGGCATTCTGATGGCTGAGTTCATAGAAACCTGGGGCACAGGGAGTAGACTTGCAGAGCCCAGGAGAGACAGCCAAAGGGAGAGAAGTAGGAAATCCAGAACCCCAGCAAACAGGTAACAGAGATCTCTCAGCAAGAATCCCACAAGTGAAGTAATTCCCAGCAGCAATCTCATAAACCTTGATGCCATTAGGAACTGAAGTACTTGGTTTAACAATGAAGCCCCAACAGATAACTCCGCGGTCATAGCTCCTAATCCCACAAGCATGAAACTTTCCTCCAACGACGGAAAGCATCGGCTCATTAGGTGCCAAATCAACATTTCCTTGACCAGAATAAGCAACTGAGATCTCTTCTTCAATGTCCAAGCTCCTTCCCCAACAAAAGGCCCTAGAGTTGACACCCTCCAAAATGCCACAAACATGGTACCCACCAGCTGCAATCTTCTGAAACCTCATATCTTTAGGGATCAAGCTGATAACCCGGCTGCTAGTTTCGTCACCCCAACAGAAAACAGTCCTATTCTGAGCAAATAATCCACAGCTAAACTCTGAACCAGCTGATATTGACTGAATCTGCCCATCAAACACATAGTTTTTGGTCATGTTGTAGCCCCAACAATCAACAAATGAAGTGTTTCTGAGTTTTCCTGTCATGGGTTTTCTTAATCCACACAAATGGTAATCCCCAGCACTGATTTCTAAGTACTCAGCTCCTTTAACCATGGATTGTGGGACACCCATTTGGATATAGCCACTACTTCCCCAACAATATGGCTGATTAGTGTCCATAAGAAGCCCACATACAAAGCCATCACCAGCTGTTAGACCAAGAAATGGCATATGAACTGGAGTTCCATATGTTATAGCTAAGTTTGAACCATAACAGGTTACAAGATGAGACCCATCTGATTTTAAGCCACAAAAAACAGGACCCTTTTCGCCATAAGAAACGGTAATGGAAGACATTGATCCTAACCCTGAAGCCAAGCGGAGCAAATCTGATAAAACTAGTAAGAATACCACTAGGATCCCAGCTCTCCATGTGCTTATATTCAGAACCCAAAAATGGAAACCTCTTAGGAAAATCCCCATTTAAGATAATACTAAAATGAAATCTCAGTTCTGGGATTTGTCTAAAGAGGTGAAGATGACATTAATGTACTTATACTTGCCTTTCCTCCATGAATGTTTGAATGAAGAAAAGGCATGCAATTAAATTACATCCCCATGAATGAACAGCAAAGCAAGAAGAGAATGCTATAAACTAATAACCATGCCAAAAAAGCTACTAATGAGCAAAACAGGACAAGATTCGAATCGTAAAACACCAACCCATATTCACAAATCACAGTAGCAGCCACTTAAAACTCAAACCCACCGACCTTTTCATTTCTTCTTCAATACCCATGTGAGAAAATCTTGCACTTCAGAAAATTCAAACACTTACCGTTCAAAAAAAGAAAACCCAGTTCCCAGATAGATTTTCCTTGAGTTTGGTAATGCAGACTACTTTCAAAGCTCTAGACACTTAACTCAGTTTCAACTTCATTTACATACTATATATTTTCTGGCATGCATCATGAGAGTTTTGGTGATGAAAATGGAATGGAATGAGTTACTTTGAAAAAGAAAAGAAAGTAAAGTTGGGCGTGTTGTGGCTTGAATTTGCTTGGAGCAGGGTATTGGTGTTACAGGAGAGAGAGAATGTGTGGAGAGAGAGAGAGCATTAAATGAGACGAAACTGCAGCTTCTGAAAATGGCCTCAGTGTGGGTGAAGGCATTAAATGAGAAGTTAATGCACATTTGATCCTTCCAAGCCTCGATTTAAAACCACCACACTTGTCCACCTAGCTTTCTTTCTCGATTTTTTTATTTTGTTCTTTGCAGAATGTATGTATTTATGTATCCAGTTCCAGTATACAAATCTCATAAAACACTTTCTATGTCTCATCTTGCATGCATGATTGTGCTGTTTCGTCTAAGAATTCATATCACTGTTTCTTAAAGGGAAATTATATATATATATATATATATATAGTTTGCTTTCCTTAGACTAAATATTGATGGACGGACTATATTATTAATAAGCTTAGAAAAATGTTTCCTTTCATTAAAAATTACAGTTAATTTTATTAATAGTATTATGATATATTATAACAAAATGAAAGTGAAATTCATGTACAACATTGTTTTTCTCTTTCTTTTTTCTTTTTGGCATTTCTATTTTTAGATTATTTTGGAAAGTAGTTCTATTTGTGCTGGCTCCTAGCCTGTACTTCATAGACCAATATTGGTTCTTCCTTTTTTACTTTTAATGATCCTGAGAAGTTTTAACTTACTCGTAGCTATCAAAATTAGTTGTTTAATTTTTGCTAATGCTTACCATAGTTTTGCTGCTATATGTTAATCTGATTTTAAGGATTACAGGTCAAAGTCCTAACCTAAGCAGATTAGGATAAACCTCTCCCTTTTTTTTTTTTTTTTTGTCGCTGAAAAGGCGTTTGTTTAACAATGAATATTTTTTCATATAAAAAGTGATTTCTTTTCCTTTTTTTTTTTTCTCAAAACAAAATACCTACACATAGTAAAAAAAAAAAAATACCTACTGGATTGGCAACCTATATGTATATATGGGTATCCTATTTGGGTATTAAAGCAAAGCAGTGAAGTTTTGTCTAACTCATGTGGTCTTGGATTGAATAATTAAAGTATTTCAGTTTGACACCTAACCTTACGAGGCATTATGCCATTATTTCTACTGGTCCAATCGCATTTTACTATATTATATTTTGGAAGCTATACACAATCATAAGAAATGTGGTGCCTCTAGCTACACATTAGTTATAGGCATTAGCATCTTGCCATTATATTTTATTTATTAAAGTAAAATTTTAGTCAGTATAATTTCTTGTCTCCGAATAATTTGGTGATGGATGATATTGATAATGTACCCTTTTTCTAGATATGACATAAGTTTCTATTTCAAATATGATAATTTTATTTATTGAAACTTATTAGAAATTTATGGGCAGTTCAAATTTGAAATTTCCTTTAGAGCTTCTTCTTGTTCTCGTTAAATATTAGCAATTATGAAATGTTTATTGCGTGGAGTTCTCGAATTAATTCTATTTACCTCTGGTTTTCTATCTTTTTATTTTTCATTAATTTGAGACATTTAAACTTTGTAGTTGCTTTTATATTCTTTTAATTGACCTTCTACTGGTCCAATCACAGTTTATTTATATATAATTGACATTTCATTTCTTCTAATCTAATTATAAATAAACTCAATAAATAGCTTTTCCAATTATATATAAATAAACTCAATAAACAGCTTTTGGCTCAAGGGAGCGTCAAAAAATTAACCATGCCAAATAGATCCAATGAATACATCAAAAACTCTCAAAATATCTTATCACAACAAATATATATCCAGAATAATCTACACCGTCCACAATAAATCTTTCTCCATATATCTATAGTGTTCAAAGAACTAAAACCATATTATAGTAATACCTCAAATAAAATGTCTCTACAACGAAACTGACATAACAGTGACGCTAACTGTAGATCTCAGTCAAATAATTTTCTCTGTTGAGAATGAGTCCCACTTATCGAGTATATTTGCAAGAATATATATGTGAAATCTTCTCTTTTCTTGAGCAAATATAGGACAAGTCTTTTTATTATATCTAAAACCTTGTGAAATATCTTAATATGCATTAATAGATCATCGTGCGAGCCTCTCAAGTAGCTTCCGTAGCTTTCATTCATTATACACATAATTGCATTCGGTGCGTATTAAATGAAACCCTCTAAGAGAGATATATATATATATATATATGTATATATATATATAGGGATAACTGCAAAAAAAAATACTCTGAAATTTTGGTGTTCTGCGATTTAAACTCTGAAATTTAGACTCTGCAAAATAATACCCTAAGATTAAGAATTTCTAAAAATTAATACTCTGGACAGATTTTTTGACCAATTTTAGGAACGAAAAAATAATAATATCCTCAATTAAAACTAGATTAATCCATATTATTCATCTTAATTTTGAGGATATTATTGTATTTTATTAGTTAAAAATCAATACAGGGTATTAATTTTCAGAAATTCATAATCTCAGGGTATTATTTTGCGGAATCCAAACTTCATGATTTAAATTGCAGAACATCCAAACATGAGGGTATTTTTTTGTAATTATCTATATATATAGGTGCTAATATTTTTTTTACTTATCTATAAATATTATTTTAACTAATTAAAATTAGTCACGCATGTCCTTTCATGCTAAGATGAGGAGAGAAAAAAGTATTAAATAATAAATATTTATTTTTAGTATTATTCTTTTCAACTACTCAAATTATGGTAGCCGTTAGATCAATAATCCAATAGCTAAAAAAAATATCTATTGACAATATATATATATATATATATATATATATATATTTATAAGTCTATATAATTATATAGTACATGTACATATGCCATCTAAAAGATATGATCTCTTTTGATTGTAGACCAAAGCTTCTAGATATATAACTCAGATCATTATACTCTACGTAACTCTAGGTCCAACTCAACGCTTTTTGTCCTAATAAAATCGAAAAAAGTCAATTAGAAAATTATGAAAATAACAAATAAAGTAACTTAATTAGCATTCCCATGAAGAATATTTAAAATAGTTTATTTAATATTTAGATTCAGGATAAATGACCATGTTAGTCTTGAACTATAAGAAAAGTCTCAATTTGGTCCTTACATTTTAAATTATATTACATTGGTCCTTAAACTATTAAAAAAGTTTCAATTTAATCATTTTTGTTGTATATTTCGTTTTATTCTTAACAGAATAAGCATATAAGACACATTTGTTATTATGTTATATATATTTCATATCCAAAAGTATTATTTAGCACTATAAAGAGATTAGAATATGAATTGAAGCAGATTAAAAATGATTAGTTGAACCAAAATTAGTTGTATATTGAACAATAATGTAATATAGAGCTATACAGAATACGACATTTTATTGAAGTTACTAATACAGAAAGAAAAATACAAGACATATGTTCATTCTGACAAGTTTCAAACAAAATATATAGCAAAAATGACTAAAATAACATATTTTTAATAATTTAACTGTTTAAGGACCAATGCAATACAATTTTAAAATTTAAGGACCAAAGTGAAACTTTCTCCTTAGTTAGAATAATTTATCTTAGATTTATCCCTTTCCGAATTCCAATTAATTAAAAATTATGCACACTATAATATTTGAGTTTTGATGCCCAAAGCGGGGACCAGCCTATATAACCCTATAATAGCATATATTAATTGGGGTACCCATTTCTAAGCTTTCACATTAATGCATTGATCTCTCATATATTTGTTCTATTTTTGTCTCATCCTGACTGTGCTGCGTGCATGTATGTATTAGTACTGCACATATAATATTGTAATTTAAATATGGTTGCCAATTCAGTAGGTATTTTTTTTTTTTACCTATGTGTAGGTATTTTTTTTAACCGTTGGATCATCATTTAATGATGATCCAACGGTTATAATGAGGTCTATGAAAAGACGTATATTATTAATGCTATTTCTCTTTTATACTTTTTACAATAAAAAAATATGCACAATAAATTTTTATTGGCCAAAATGATAGCTATGTGTAGGTAAAAAAAAAAAAAACCTACTGGATTGGTATATAATCATTTAATTGTTTTATGTCTCATGGAATTTTATAAGGAACGTCTGGAGCTTGAGTTTAAAATTAAAGTACTTACTGTTTTCAAGATATATCAAAAAAATTACGGGAAGCTTCTTTAAAGGGATCAACATAATATAATACGTGAAATGTACTTCTAATACAGACAAAATTAAACTGCTTATTTTATGTCTGTAACAGCGTAATTCCATACTTTGAAGTTTGACTAAAAACCAGTTAATATATATATACACACACGACATACATTACTTAATATATATACACACACACGACATACATTACTTATTTTACGTATAGACTCACATGGTTTGCCCAATTTACATGTTTTCGTGGTCTCAACTCATAGTCGCTAGTCTTCTTTTGACTGATGCAATATCAATTTCTTCTCTATAGTCTATATGAAGATTTGTTTCGAAAGCTTTATTTTCTTTGTTTTCTGCACCCCTTTTGCTCTTTCTACTTATTTTATTGAGCTAGTTTGTTGGGCATGTGGGATAGAGTTGAATCAAATATATTATTATGTGTACATGTACACACGCTTTAAGCTAGGACTGAACTTAGCAAAACGAATTACAAGATATAGCCGGCCTTAAAAAAAATGAAAAATGAAAAAAACCAATAACTAATGATAGACTTAGATTTAAGTTAATTGGTAACCACATTAATTCGTCTCTTATTGAGGTCTTAAATCAGAGTCCCACTAATTTAACAAAAAATAAAATCCAACAAAATAATACTGATAATAAGTACCGAAATGGTTTTTTGTCACTAACTAGTTTTTGTAATTTTTTTTATTGTTTTTTAAGAGGGTATGATTTCAATTGAATATGGTACCATTTTTCGTCATTTTATTAGAAATTATAGAGGTTCTGGGATTAAACAAGTCTCCATATTCATGACCTATATGCGGGAAAATGGAGATAACTTGAAATTTAGGGTTCACGTTCTGCTTGTAGAGGTTTTTATTTTGAACTTCTACATTTTGTCGCCAACTTTCGTTCGAATATATATATATATAAGGTAAAAAAACAAAAATTAAAATAATAAAAATAAAGTGACCGGTGCTCACAAGTCAGCGAGCTTCGGATGTCGAATATATATACCGTAAGAAATTAGATGATTCAACCGACTTCGGTTTATAATTGTTTTTTATTTTTGGCTAAATTTATTGGGGGCAAAAAAGTTAACACTTTTAAAGGAGAGGCGGAGCCAAGAATTTAATCCAGGGAGGTAAAAGAAAAATTATTTGACCGTAAAATAGTATAAGAAAAATAGAAATTTCTCCTTAAAAAAATAAAATTGAAAATTTGTACTATTCTTAAACAAGTTCATAAATATATTACAATTGCCCTCGACGATGTCTCATAGTTTGAAATCGCTATATAATAGCTTCATCGTCAATCTTATATAAAATTTTGTTCTCAATATAAACGACGAAATTGTTATTTATCCATTGATCTCTCGTTCGGTTGTGTAGTCAATTCTTCACAATGTTCATGACAGAAAATTCCCTTTATATAGTCACAGTAGCAACAGGTAAAATCAAACCGGTACTTAGTAGCTAAATTAAAGGCATCAAACAAAAGCCTTCCTAGTCTTTTTTATATCACTTAGTTTAGATATAGACACACTTTTAAATTTTCTATATACAATCCCACATTCATAATCCTCACATCCTTACAAAGCCCAAAGGACTAAGTCACAAACAAATATTATGCAGATACATATATATAACTAGGCCAAGTCATTTGTTTGCTGACAAATATTATATACTACATACATAAAATTATGCCAAGTCAATTTCTAATTATTTTATTTATGGGCTGCAGCATACACTTTAAAAGAAGAGTAATGGGTTTTACTTGACATTTAACAGAAATAATTAAAATGAGTTTTATAATTATAAAATAAGCTTTATTAATGGGAAAAAATCCAAATTTTCAGGGGCAGAGGAGGAGGACAAGTATAAAATTTTATAAATTAAAAAGAAGTAGAATAATTTTTTTATAAAAATATTACATACTAATTTTTTTTTCAAAAAAGTTAGAGGGGCAATTGCCCCCTAGACCCTATGCGGCTCTGCCACTGCTTTAAAGAAACGTATGTGACTAGCTAGAGCCGCTAGACTTAGGTGGTATGAATATTATTCATGATGTTATTCTCTCGCTATATATATATACACATATACGAAACTATGTGTGTGAGACTCACAATAGAAGTCATATATACAGGAAAACATAATTTAATGTGCAGTTTCATACACATATACATGAAGTTCGAAAGTAAAAAATCCCTTATATAAAGAAGATCCAAGCTATTCAAGTGAAGCTAATTTAAGGACAAAGTGGACTTAATCTGTTAACAATATTTATCAATCACATAAAGTTCATCTGATGTGAATCTGATGAAGTAATTAAATATATATATATATATATATATTTGTTTCTGTTGTTCTCCGCGTTCTGTGCCGAGTGAAATCTTGAATCCTACAAAAAGACTTTTATAATGGTTGAATTTAGGCCCTCATAAATCTAATTAACTTAAGTTGTACAGGATTTTTTCTTCTTAAATAGGCCGGTCAATCAAGCTGACAAGAAAATTGCCGCTTTTCATTTTTTAAATTATATTAGACGAAACTTTCTTGATCTCGAAGAAAATCTCTACTCGGAAGATAGGATAGGGTTTATGGTATTTTCTTCGTGTTTCGAACATATTTCCTGAAAATTTTCAATGATTTTGACAGAAAATGTTTATTAGATGTCTTGCAAGACACGATGACAGAGAACAAGGGCTAGGTTGTCGCAGCTTATAATTTGTTATTGATGCTACAGTAATGTATCTTGGGGACTTTAATTAATCACGACAATATATATTATGCTGAAAAATTTGCGGGAAAAAGGCAAATAAATGGGATCAATAAAATATAAATTGTTCAAACGTAAATTACAAAGTTACAATAACAACTCACTTCAAATCCCCTAAAAATAAAAAAAATCACTTCAGGTAAGTGTGATCCACTTCACGTTGGTTGAAGTACTGAATTACTATAGCTATATAACTTAACTAATTTGGGTTCATGGCAAAACTCGACCTTGACACATAAAATGAGACAAAAAACCAAGCACGTCCACCTCGAGTTTTGTGCCCAACTACAAGCATAGTCAATATATAAACATTAAATTTCATATTTTGACGAGTATAATCCAAATCTGACAATGAAAACTCATTTTAACAGTCGGATTAATAAATGGTCTCACAACTAAAATGCTCTAGAATGGCCAACAATGACAACTTTTCAACTGAACCGAGTTAGGAGGCAAGATAGGTACCTTTATGAAGCTAGCAACGAGACGAACTCAACGGAACTAGTAGCAACATCATAGGTGACCAGACAGCGACTTAGCACTGCAGTGAAGTGTCGTGGCCATTTCTTTGCTCGCCAGCAATTAAAGGCATATTCGAATGAACTAGGCCGAGTTGGGGGGCTTTTGAGGGTCGGCATCTTTTTGGCAGTAGTAGTGCAAGAGAAAAATACCAAAAGGCCTCATCTAAGAGCAGCAGAAAGGAGTTCGCTTTGGGGTTTAGAGTATTAGAGAGAGAAAGGGAGAAGAGAAAGGGTAATTTGGGGTTTAGAGCTATTGTGATATATGGCAATCCATTTCTGGGCCATTCTTTTTAAAAATCATAATTGTGCCCATAACTCAAAACTTTCACTTCATTTAAGTCTAAAGAAATTATCATTTGACACGAAATTTTGTTGAACTTTTTCATTTAAGCCTAATTTTGAATCTAATCGATTCCCACATTTTTGTTAATCCAAAAATGGTAAAATTATATTTATACTCTCAAGTAAAAGCATAGTTTTCTATGTAGCAGAAGCATCTGATGAGAAAGATCTTTCGAAAAATTAGGAACAACTTACTATAACCTGTTGATTAGCTCACGAATACCAAGAAATAGGCTTCAAACAACTGTTGATTCTCAAAAAATACCGAAAATTTGGGAAAAAAAGAGAAAACTCTCTCTATAATTTTATTAAACTCAAACAACTCTGTTCAATAGTGCCCTAAGGCTTACAATTTATAGGAAACTTAATAAAATACGAAACCTATCAGAAATATTAAAAAAATACAGAAAAAGGGCAACTAAAAGCACAAAAATGCAACTGAAAAAAAATACTGAAACTGCATTTTCGGTCGATCGATTCTTCTCGAGAAAATTGCATTTCTAGAGGGATTTTTCAGTTGACCGAAAATAATTTTCAAAGGTTTTTCGGTCTACTTAAAATGGATTTCTGATCTACCTAAAACATTAATTTTCAAGATATTCAGGATCAGTCATAACACGCGAAACACTCCTCCTCTTTGCACGCTGCATCATCCTCCCTAGGATAGAGGAAATTCGCCCTCAAATTTCCACCAGTATCTTCGTCCAACAAATCTCCTCAAAATAGAATGAGTTGCTTGATATTGAAAACATATATTGTACGAATGTGTGAAGGCAGCTTTAGACGGTGCGCATTAGGATTGATCTTCTCAATTATTTCAAGCGATCTAATCTTCTTTGCTGAGAGCTTGTTATAATTGTCAATAGAAAAATGATCCTTTGTAAGTATAGCCCAAATAAAGTCTCAAACTTCAAACTTGACATGTCGCCACTTCTTATATGCATCCGCCTTGTACTTTGTTATAGCTTACACTAAATTATCATATACCTTGCGGTGGGTCTCCTACAAACTCTGAATGAAATCTTCGGCCTTTCCATATATCTTAGTCTTGGTTGGTAATGGAATCAGATCAAGGGGACCTCAAAGGACCACAGAGTATATCACCTGAAAAGGACTAAAGCCCGTATGCCAGTTCACTACATGGTTGTGAGCAAACTTTACCTGACAAAGCTTTTGATCCCAACTTTTCACATACTCACCAACTAAACATCTGAATATATCCTTAAGAGAACGATTCATCACCTCTGTCTATCTATCAATTTGGGGATGATAAGTCGTGCTAAAATTCAGCTTAGTGTTCACCATCTTCCACAAGCTACACCTAAAGTGGCTAATGAAATGTGTATTACGGTCGGAAATAATGGAAATAGGCAATCGATATAATCGATATACCTTTCAAAAATACAGTTGTGCCACATTAACTACATCTATAGTCTTCCTACAAGGAATGAAGTGCACAAGCTTCGAGAAACGATTGACTACCACATACATAGAATCATTGTCACATTGTGTCCTCGGCAATCCCAACATAAAATCCATACTTACGTCCGACCAAGGTTGTGCAAGAATTGGCAATGTCATGTATAATGCAGCATTAGTCGCTCTCCCTTTGGATACTTGGCATATACGACAACATTCTACGAATCTCTCTACCTTCTTGCATATGGTTGGCCAAAAATAATAACTCTTCACCAACTAAAGAGTTTTGTCTCGCCCTACATGGCCTTTTTCCATGAAGCTCTTGAATAATCTAAAGACATAAGCTGCAATCTAGGATACAAAGTTGATTACCCCGATTAAGATAACCATCATGTAGCAAATAGTCTGTTCATTCTCCCACCTTTATCGCAGCCACAATAGCAGAGAAAAAAGGGTCAGTCTCAAATAAATCACAGAATGTATCAAAACCCAGTACCTCTACTTTTATCGTGGTCAATAGACTACTCCGGCGACTCAGTACATTTGTAACTCGATTTGTAACTCCCGCCTTGTGCTTAAGTACGAAATTAAACTGTTGCAAATAAGCCAACCAAGATGCATGTCTAGCAGAGACCTTGTCTTAACTATGGACGTGCTTGAGCATATCATGATCAGTGTACAGTATAAATTCTCGCTCGAACAGATAATATCTCCAATGCTTCACCGCCTGAACTACGGCATAGAACTCCACATCATAAGTATTGTAGCGTGTTCTAGACCCAAAAGACTTCTCACTAAAATAAGCTATTGGTTTTCCTACTTGACTCAAAATAGCTCTAATGCTTGCCTTGGAAGCATCACAGTGTAACTCAAATGGTTGGGAAAGGTTTGGCAATACTAATAAAGGCTTAGTTGTTAAACGCTCTTTAATAAGCTGAAACGCCTTCTCAGCCTCTTTAGTCCATTGAAACCTCGACTCCTTCATACAATCAGTTATTGGGGGCTATAATACTGCTGAAGCGTAGAATAAATCAATGATAGAAAGCTGCTAGTCCATGGAAACTCTGTACTTTTGTAATAGTAGTTGGTTAAGGCCACTGTCTTACTGCTTCTATTTTGGACTCATCAACTCGTAGCCTATTACTGGAAACCACATACCCCAAGAACAATACTTTTGAAGTCATGAATATGCACTTCTTCACTACAGTAAATAAATTTTCTCGACACAAAATAGCTAAAACTTCCCGAATATGCTGAAGATATAACTCAAAATTAGCACTATAAATTAGTATATCGTCGAAATAAACTACCACAGATTTACCGATGAAGGGTCGTAGGGTCTGGTTCATCACTCTTATAAATGTGCTCAGTGTATTGTATAACCCAAATGGCATGACTAACCACTCATATAACCCTTCTCGTGTCTTGAATGCAGTCTTCCATTTATCTTCAGGTCGTATTCGAATATGATGGTATCCACTCTTTAAATCCAGTTTAGTGAAAATAAGGGCTCTACTAAGTTGATCAAGCAAATCATTTAGCTGAGGAATCGAGAACCTATATCTCACAGTGATTTTAGTGATTGCCGAATATACATATACATATGCTAAGAACCATCTTTTTTAGGCATCAACAAAGCTAGTATGGCACATGGGCTAAGACTCTCTCTGATGTGTCCCTTAGTTAGCAACTCTTCTACTTGTCTTCTCAACTCCTCATACTCACTAGGACTCATTCTGTAATGTAGTCTGTTAGGTAATACAACACTCAGTTTCAAGTCAATCTAGTGCTAGATATCACGAAGAGGTAGTAACCTGTCTGGTTGCTTGGCAGGAAACACGTCATTGAATTCTTCAATTAGTATTTTTGCTTCTTCTAGAATAGCCACCTCAATGCTTATCTCCTTTCCAAGCAACACACATATACACCCAGAATCCTCCATCTCTGATTCAAACTTAGCCAAAGATAAAAGACTAGTAGGTGTTGTCTTTTCAGATTTCTTGCTCGGTAGTAGAACAATCTGCATGTGGTTGAAGTGGAAACTGTAAGTGTTGCTATGCACATCATGGAACACCCTTCTATCTCACTGCCATGGTCACCCTAGCAATAAGTGACATGCATCCATGTTCACCACATCACACTTGACCTCATCCTTGTAGGTTTGCCTAATAGAAATAGGAATTACAGCTTGTTGTGAAACTGTAACCTCTCCTCCCTTTTTTAGCCAAACTAGCTTGTATGGCTTAGGATGTTTCTCAGTCTTCATCCTAAGTTTCTGCACAGCTTCTTCAGACATAATATTCTTACAGCTACCAGCATCAATAATAAATCTACACACCTTATCTATGATAGTGCATGTTGATTGGAAAATATTATTACGTAGCTAATTATCTTCTGGAGCTCGTGGTGTTAAACAAGAGCACTGAACCACAAGTAATAGCTCAATATCACCTTCCACATATTCTTCCTCTACTGCGCCATCATCAAAATTCAGCTCCTCACCAATCTCTATATCATCTTCTACCTCTCTGGGTTCACCGAATAAAGCCCTCTTGCCAGACTTCTTACAATCTTCTTGCATGTGACCCGTTTCTCTATATATAAAGTATTTAATCCCACTAGTCGTTGCTCTAATAGACTGAGTGATATTAGGAGGACTTTTTTGATTGGAAGTGTTACCTTTGTTTACTCCAGTTTGGTTAAAACTGTTGTTGTTATCACCAAAAGATGGGCCACCCGACCGTCTTAAGGCTTGTTTTTCCACCTGAAGTGCCCGTTAGTATACTACAGACACATTGATTGGATCGAACAAATTAACGGTGTCTTGAATTTGAGGCTGCAAACCTCTAATATACCTTGCCACCAACTGATCGTCCGTCTCTTAAATCTCGTTATGTACTAACAACTGATAGAATTCAGTTATATAATTGTCTACGGAGCGGGTTTATTGCTGTAAGTTCTGCAAACTTTGGTACATCAACCTTTAGAAATTATAGGGCAAAAACTCACCACGCATCTTCTTCTTCTTCTTCTTCTTATCCCACTCCATAATCTTTAACTTCCCTAACCTGCTCCTGGTCATCTTCAACTACTGCCATCATGCAGCGGGTCTACCGCGAAGCCTTGTTGCGATCAATGAAACTTTCTTGTTCTCAGGAACTCCCTCGAATTCAAAGACTTCTTTTACGGTATATACCTAATCCAGAAACTCTTCTGGCTGTATATTCCCACGGAATTCAGGAATCTCAGTGCACATTCCTGTCTCCCAATGCCATCTATCATCCTCTTGTGCAGGAACATGAACTCTACACTGGCGTAATGGGGCTACTTTATAATACTCTTCATCACCACTAAAACCATCACTCCCTGAATCGTGTTGGTTACAATTCGGGGGTTGATTTTAGAGAGTCAATAACGTAGCCACCTACTTCGTTAATTGGGTCATCTTTTGCTCCAATTGCATCGTCCGATTATGTTCATAAACTTCATCTATGGGGATCTCGTTGGTTGGAAATCTTCTTAGTAGTATCTTGTCAAGAACGAATGCTCTGGTACCAACTGATGTAGCGGAAGCATATGACGAGAAAGATCTTTTAGAAAATTAGGGACAACCTACTATAACCTATTGATTCGCTCATGAATACCAGGAAACAGGTTTCAAATAACCGTTGATTCTCAAAGAATACAGGAAATTTGATAAGAAAAGAGAAAACTCTCACTTGCAATTTATAGAAAACTTAATAAAACACAAAACTCTATCAGAATATTAAAAAAATATGGGAAAAGGGAAGTAAAAGCAGAAAAACTGCAAAAATTGGTAATTGAAAAAATTGCTGAAATCGCATTTTCGGTTGACCAAAAATACCTTTTCGGTCGACCGATTCTTCCCGAGAAAATTGAGGCATACTTTCGGACATCAAAGAAGAAGAGGCACCTGTGATGCTAAAGAATGTAGAGAAATTTCCTAGAAAGAATACTAAATTAAGTATTTTTTCAATCCCAGACAAGTTTAAGTGAAGGAAAAGTTTAAAAAATAATATAGTGCAACAGATTACAACTTAACTAGTAGACGTATTTATACATGCTAAAAGAGTGACAAAATCTTATATTCAAGCTGCTAATACCTTAGCTATGGTTGTGGCTCGCACTGACATTAAGAGACTAGTCGAACTCCAATTTAATTAAGATAAGACTATCACTGGGGAATCAAACATGCCAAAAATATGGATGGCAAATCGAAGCTAAGTAAAAAAATCCGAGTAAATAAAAGCAACGTTACTTAGAAAATTTTCTGAAGAGAAACTTCCTCAAGACAAAATTCTTAATAAAGAGCTACAGCCAATATGGAGACATAAACTAGATAACGAATCAGTTATATCCTCCAGATATAGCTCTTAGACTCAATGTGCTCAGTGAAAATTTTGAGATCCCGATCAATTTTGTGAATATGTGAGAAAAAAATTGGTTAGAAATTATAAACATCGATGATGAATTTGCCTCAACAATAGTTTTTGTTATCTCAAGCTAAAATCTAGATCCAAAACTAATGAAAATGACTGAATGTCAACATGGATATGATTGATCATCATAGAAAGAGGTAATTTAAGCTGAGCTAGACTCACTATTTAAACGCATGGTATTTGGACCTTTAATGCTGATTCCCCACAATATAGAATTGGTTAGTTATAAGTGGTTATTTGTCCAAAAACGTAATGAAAATAATAAGTGATAAGATATAAAGTGAGATTAGTTGCTCAAACTAGTTAAAAAATTCAAACATTATTTATAATTCTGACAAAACATTTGTGAAATATATGGATGTTGGCTATTTTTCTGATCCCCATAATGCTAGATGCTAAACTAGTTATATCTTTGGGCGCGTCTACAGTAGGGGCGCCCCTACGTAGGGCCCTGTCTATTCACCGTTGGATGAGAATCTGTATATAAATAGATTCTCCACAGATTCCCGATATTCTCCACAGATTCCCATCCAACGATAATTAAGACATGACCTTACGTAGGGACGCCCCTACCGTAGCCATCCCCTATATCTTTATATATGATAGCTTTACAATCTCGTTGAAGTCTGTGAAATAAACTATGGTTGCCAGTTCCTCCAACTACTTTCAGATTTTGGTGCTGAATGAAACAAGTCATGAATATGTTTAGTTAAGGTCCATAATTAGGCACATTCGTGAAACTTTACTAGGAATCATAAAAGGTACTCCCATTATGATGTTTGAGGATAATACAACTTGTATTGTACAAATTAAGAGTGGATACATTAAGGATGATCAAACGAAGTATATCTGACCTACGATCTTTTTATGACCCTGAACTCTAGAAGAGTAATGAAATAGATATCCACCAAATTTGCTTGATTTTTATTTATTTTTGTCCATTAGTATATTTGAACAGGTTGTTTCCTTGATTGGTATGCTCTGTCTCAAAGTGTTTTCCTCATCAGGGGAAGCAAAATAATATATAATTGTACTCTTTTTCTTTTGTTAATTTTTTTTCCAATGTAATTTTTTGTTGACCAAATGTTTTAACAAAGTAGTCTGTGCAATAGCAGAATACTGTAGGAGTTGTATGATTTTTTCACTAAATTTTCTAGTAAGATTTTTAACGAGACATAATCATGCCGTAAGTAATATTCAAAAGAGAGTATTATAAATATTACTATGTCGATATTGCTTAAATACTATTGGACCTATTATGAGTGGTTTTTATTTTAGGAGTATTTCAGTAATATTATACACTAGATCCTACTTTTACACGTAGAGAGACTATAATGATAAGGAGAAGATCAGCCTCAAAACTCACTCTATATTATATTGCTTATATTACTATTACGACAATCTCACAATCATTACTCGATACGCTGCATTAATAAGCCAATTTCCAACACCTTAGACTTACTGAATACTATGAATGAAAAAAATAAACTAATGGTTAGTTGCAAAATTAAATGGGTGACTATAAAATTTTATAATAAATAACATAAATGGGAAATTATAAATAAAAAAATCCATTAATCAATTACTGAAAAATCAAAACAAAATCGAATGGTCAAAGAAATCACTTTTATAATGGGCATAAATTTCTAACAATTTGTTATCTTTATTCAAATAATCGATTCATTGTAGTTACATAACATACTAAGATTCTTAGATATACAAGCATAAGCTACAAACTAGCAGTTGAGTCCCAAAAAAACCTATCGAAATTCGAAATAACTGTGATAAAATGTTGTTGATCTACGTACATATCTCATATCTCATTGACAAAATCAATATTCATCAGTTGTATTAAGTTACGAAGAACCAGTAATGTATACATCTCTTTATTCTTCAAAAAAAAAAATCGATTTACAGTCACAAAATGAAAAAATTAAAGCTTAGAGAATCAATAAAAAGGAAGAAAACAATAACCCATCAATTTTTTCTTTTCGCACTTCCGAAGGCATGATTGTCTTTGCAACTGCAGTTGTACAGTAGGAAAGAAATTCCTAGGGCAAAAAATGCCCTGAACAAAAAATCTTGAAATTGTTATCGCTGTGAGAATAAACTAACTGAGAAAAAAAAAAAAAAAAATCTTGGAAGAATCAAGTTTGAAGACGAATATTTTCCCATGATTTTAGCATCCTGCAGCTCACCAACAATGTTAAAAGTGAGTATTCGGCTATTCATGCCTAAAGGTTTGATGCCATAATGTGATGAAAAATGAAGAAAAAAGCATAACAGTCTGTTTATATGGACATTTTAAGACACTAGAAACTAGGGCATATTAGAATTTTTTATTTTTCTTTTCCTCTATTTTAGGGGGTCGTTGAAGAAACATAAAAAGAGAAATTGATGCACTGGCATTCTACAAATGTGATTCTAAAATTGGCTAATTATTTGAAATATTGGAAAAGAGACTTATGTGGTCTTTACCAATTCAAATGCACTGAGAACTAAAAGAGAGCAGATATAGATATATACATATATATATATTATATATATCACCAATGCAGTAAGTTTTTTTTTACCTGTCCATAGGTATTATTTTGTCCAATTAAAATTCATCACACACGTCTTTTTATTGTAGAAGTTAGAAAAAAAAACATTAAATAATGAGTATTTATTTTTATTATTTTTTTTCTCAGCTACTCAAATTATACTGGCCATTAGATTATGATCCAATGACTAAAAAAAATACCTATAAATAGATTTAAAAAAATACCTATTGGATTGGGAACCTATATATAAACATATACATATAATTAAAAAAAACAAACAAAACAAAAAACAAATAATAATAGTAGTAACAATAATAATAATAATAATAATACCAATTACCCACCATAAATGCAAAAATCAGGATTTCATCCGTAATTTAATCATGTCTTTAAAGTTATCCAGAAGCAATTGAAGAATATGGTTCACACTTACATCAGATCAGGCTCTAGATTTGGAACATAGAATTTGCTTCAACTTAAACAGATTCCAGTTGTGTGGGCTACATGCACAAACTCACTGGAGATGAAAAGTAAATATAATTAGAATATATTCAAAAAAAAAAAAAAAAAAAGCAACTATAGTGTGAACAACAACGAAAGTTTTCAACCAATGGATAATCCTGAGCAGCAAAGAGGCAGAGCTGTAACTTCCAAGTGCCTTGCACATTTATTTTCACTATGTAAGAGTTCATGCCAAATGAAAATCTGATACCACTTAATATTAATACTTGAGCTAGGTACTCCTTTTGACAAGGGCCATTCACAAGAAGCCAGTTGATAGAAACGAATAAGATCAACAAGGGCTACAAAGCAATTAGAAAATAGAGAAAAATGAGGAGAATCTTCCCTCAACGATTTACAAAGCACCACTACGTCATAGATAAAACTACGTTAAATAGACATACAAAATAATGAGCCCCTAGCTTGGTACAAGTTTAAGAATGACCTGGTTCATGCAGCTAAATAACAAGCATGTCTTCTTTTTCATTTTCTTTCCTTTTTCACAAAAAGTTTCTCCTAATCTAGGCTAATTTCAGTTTCTCGTGTATTTTATCGCCATAGCATGACACATAGTTCTGTTATGTTTGAACCTTTAGAGGAGGATTTACTTTTTAGTTTCATCAATTCATCAAGATCCAGAATAACAACATATTCTTATTCAAAGTTGCATTAAGTTTAAAACAACAACAATGCAAAATCAGTCAATATGTTGTTCCTCAAAGATGAGCAAACCAAAAATTAAGTAAATTTCAAACAAGCATTGCTTATTTTATTTGAACGCGGAAGTTAAAAAGAGCCAAAGTGGGAGACAAACAACACAATCAGTGATATGATGAAAGGATAGTGCTAGAAAACCTTAGACTTCAGCCGCATGGACCTTCTAGGGAAGTCCTTTCTAGTAATACGCTTCATACTTCTTAAAATTTTTGCACTTGCTTTGCCATAGCCTCTTTGATCAGCTTCTATATACTCCCTTTTTTTCTTAAGTCCTTCCCTAGCATCCAAATTATCAGAGCTCAAGCATGTCTTCCCAGATGACTTGGTAAGTTGTGAGCATCTAAAGAGGAGCAGACTACATATAAGCTAACATAACCGCAAAATTTGATAAACAAAAGCTTTCATTAAAAACAGAATTTACTCTGAACTTTCTTTCTCGTCCAAAATGTTGCTCCTTTCCTGTAAACAGAAGGATGCTACAAGTCAACCAATAATGTCAAAAGCTTACAAACTAATGTGACGAGAACAATGTGCATGCAATTAACTTTAGAGAACATAAGTATGCAATATTTTGGAGAAAGATTTCCAAATTATTCAGGAATATATGTCAGCTCATAATTCTTTATGTGATATTGCCTAGTTATACGTGCATGATACAGGGAAAAACAGAGATTTCTCACTGAAACACTAATGATAAGAAAATAAGGAGAGAGAGAGAGAGAGAATGCCCAAGTCTTCCAATCACGACTCATTCAAATGAGAGAGAGAGAAAGAGAGAGAGAGAGAGAGAATGCCTAAGTCTTCCAAGCACGACTCATTCAAAATTAACCTTGGATAGATATTGTTAATAAACAACTAACAAGTAAGTAGAGAGAGAGAGCAAAATAAAGAGAGAGTAAAATAAAGAGAAATTTTTTAATACAAGCGAACAACCCCAAAGAAAACAAATATGTCAAAACAGTTCAATATGCCTAAGTCTTCCAATCTCAACTCATACAAAACTGACCTTGGATTAGATATTGCTAATAAACAACTAAGACGTATGTTTTCCTAGAATGTTTCTTTTATTTCTTTTAGGGGGGAAAAAAAGGTACATCCTTACATATTCTGTTTCCAGCATGCATTAAAAAAAAGTAAGAAGATTTAAAAACAGAAAAAAGAAAAGTATCATGCAGACATTATTTTGTTTCTGCAGAAAGAGAGAGGCGACACAGTCATACCCCTTCTTCAGCAAGAACAGGCAAACGGTACCCATATGCTTCGGGATCCAACTCACTTGCATTGGCTAATCCATTTTTTTCAGTTTCAGTATTGTTTTTTCTGTCAAACCCACTATTTTCACAATGTGAACATGATGCATCTTTGTTGCAGCTTGCAACTTCTGATGATTGCATCTCTATGGAACCACTTACTGAGCATCCAGGATTTACCACAGTAGGATTCTCATGACTACAACCATTCTGAAGGATTGAATTTTGATACTGACTCAGATTGGTATTCAAATGGTCCGATCTTACAACACTCAATGGACCATCTGAGATAGTGTTGGTAGTTGAATCACAGAGTGACTTATTGTGATGAACACCAATTCCATCTGAATCAAGAACCAGAGTACCATCATCTTTAGCACAAGAGTCGGCAACAGAAATTATATTGTCATGTGCACTGGAAAGTTCAGATGACTTAGGGGCTTGAACTTCCTTTAATTTTTCAGAAAAGTTGCATGGCTGTTTTGTGAAGGGAATTAAAGATGTTTCGACTTTTTCTAGCTGATCAAGCCCAGATTGATAATCTTTTGACATTCTTAAACTTGGGAAAGATTCGGTTTCTATATGTCCATCCCTGATTTCTCCTGTCTTCATATTCCAAAAAGAATTTCTCATTTCCTTGTCACCCTCCTTGAGATACCCAAGGTCTTCATGCAAACTTCGACCTTTGTTATTTTGCACATTCTCACATATATAAACTTCATTTTTGAATCGCTGAGTCCAGTCAGATGGGGTTGAATTCAAATCAACATAAAGATTAATCCCCTCTTCTGACCTGACATAAAACTCAAAAGAAGGGCCACGAACTTTTGGAGAACTTTCAATCAAGGAAGCAAAAGCATTTTCTGCAGGACATCTACCATCATCTCTGCCCCTACATTTGGTTGGGGGCATAAAATCTACGACATCGTCCCTTGATAAACTCAAAAACTTCTCATTAGGGCTTTTCCTTTGGGCCTTCCTATGTTTTACACTACTTCCATTGCATTTAGAGTGGGATGTCTTCTGGAGATTACAGATTGAACCATTTATTCTTTCCTGTATAGACAAAGACAGATATATCTTTCAGGATAATTTTCAACACGAGTTTGCAACAAGGAAACAAGCCAAAATCTAATGTATCAACATCTTTTTTCGTCTTCAATGTGCGAGTTTGAAAAGAGTAGCTAGTAAAAACAGTATTCCTAAGTTACAATAAGCAACCAAGTAGTGATTAGATGTGACAAGGAAGAACTGAATAGCATCAGTGAGAAGAGGACTTGGTGAAATCAAGCCAAATCAAATGAAACGGGGAAACTGAATGGTTAGTTTGAAGAGTAAATATTTTATCTTACGTATGAAACAAGATTGAAAATCAAAGCTCATCATAGAAGTTCTCTCTTACAGGAAACAACCAATCACTGCTTTAAACAGTGTGAGGATTATCTTGGATATCTTTTTCTAGGACACCAAATGAATAATGAGCATCTACAATTAAGACTCCGCTATTGCTCACACTCTCATAATAATTATTCTTTTTTCAATAAGAAATTGAAAATAAGAAGAAGAAATAAGGAGGTATAAAAATAAAGGATAACCGTCCCCCATCAAAGAAAGAAATGAAAAGACAAAAGCAAGCTCTTAAATCCAGCAAAATCAAAGGCGGAAAGGGGTCCACAAAACAAAACCCAATATTTGTACTATCATACAAAATACTTCATCTTTAAAACTATCTCCAGAGACCTTTGATGTCTTTCAACCAAATTACTCACTATTGTTCTACTGATTAGTTATGATAAGCCACTGATCAAACCACCAAGACAAGACAACTAGAAGTATTTGACTCTTTTAATGACTTTGCTAGGTTGGGCTTGAGTAGACCTACTGGCACAAGCTCATTATAATCTAGTGGAAACCTTTGAGTTGGAGCGCATCTTTACATATTGTATAGTGGAGACTGACTACTCTAGGAGACAAATTGTAAGAAAAAAGGAAATGTTAACTTTTATAAATGAGATGACATGTAAATTTCGAAAGCGAAGGCTCAAGACAAATAAGAGGAGGCTGCAAATGATAAACAAGATCCTCTACAAAGAAGTGAACGGCCTCAAAAAAAGTAAAATTCAAAATCCGAAAAGGATTTTCGTAACCATAAATTAAAACATAAAAGCTTGTTCCATTTTTTTTTTTTTTTCGCACAAAACCATAGCACTACCCCTTTTCCAATTTCTTTAACCGTTCATCTAGCCAGGGTGATCCCTACAAGTAGCAAAAATCAACATAAACAAACTTACTCAGGCCATAGTGATTCTTATGCAAGGATAAACTTCACAAGGAACCCAAAGACAATGTAAAATGACATCAAAAGTACCCTCCTACACTTTTGGTTTTCTTATCTCTTCTCTTTTTCTCCTCATATTGCTATTACTATTGCTTACTTCAAACAGGAAATAGTTCCCAAATATGATACCTCAGATGTTACTCAAAGTAATTCTTTACTAAATAATTTGAAAAAAAAAAAAGGAAAAACAAAATTATCCCGATTATATTATTATTAAAAAAAAAAAAAAGAAGTAAATATGGTAAAGATTTGTCCATATTTTTTTGCCATCATTTGCTGTTCATTGTAGTTCGATGAAAAGAAAGGTACCTCTAGGCGGGCAACCAATGATTTTTCCAACTCCGAGTGTGATCTATTCGCAGGCAAACCATATAGCTTGCACATATTTTGGAGCTCTTTCCTTGACAAGTTGTCATAGAAACCCCTTTTCGCCTTATTTACCATTTTCTGAACCCGACGGACCATCAACCTGTTTGAACAACAGTCTCATACATTAAGAGTATCTAAAGATATTCAACAACTGCTGGATTCAGCAAGTTGCAAAGTCGGAAAGGGTAGAAAGAAAAACGAAAAAAAGAAAAAGACCTGACACGAATTTAGCACAATTGACAGACGTAAAGCAGCACCGAGAAAGTCTCATCTTACTTAGAGGCCATGGCTCTACTAAAAACCTAAGAGACAATAGCCTAGAATTGTTTGTAAGACTTTATTTGTAAGACTAGTGAGAGGGAGAAACGATAACCTAAGTTGGCTTCAGTCAAAGCTTAGAAACAGCCTTGCAAATCTGGTCTTCGTTTTCCGTCCGATTCAGACTCAAAAGGCCGTGGAAGAGAGGGTCAGTTTTGTAAATAAAAGCTTTCGTGTCTGGGCATTTTGTCCTTATGAATTAAATGATTGGCTGTAAACCGGTATATGGTTGTTAATGTGCTGACCCAATAGTAGGTGGCACGGGAGGAACCGGGCCACGTGGAACAGAGTTGTGAGTTGAGAACACTGACTTTCAGGAATGGAATACCGACTTTTCAACCTTTTGTGAGAAGGGAGTATCAGACTGAGACGACGAGTCTCATTCGAAAAAAACAAAAAAAAAGAAAAAGTACTCAGACAACCAATTTTCAAAATCCAATAATTTCACCAAAAAGGAAGGAACGTTTTCAGAATTTTGGTGGCATTTTTCAAATGGCCAAAAGTCAGTTTAAGGAAGGGAAGGAATATTATTGTAGGCACACGACTATATCCGGAAAACTTTCTTATATATTGCACTATGAATCTATACTCTATAATACTCGAATAAAAAAATTTTTTAAAAAAAGGAAAGAGTTCATCATCTTTTATCCCATTCTCATCATTGAAATGGACCGGAACACGAGCAAAAGGAGAGTCTATTCTGCTCGTCGGCTGTCTTAGCTCATAAGTAGGAGTCACTTGAATCTTTTTTCTCCAAATGAGAGAACAAGTAACCACAAGTATTTATAACCTTAGATAAATATGTATTAATTATTTTAGTATTTTTGGTGTAATACCACTAGGCTTTACCCAAAAATACTAGCTGAATATATTTTTGAGCTCTTCGACTGTTACTTAAATATTCATGATTATCCAAGTATATATCTTGCGTGGGACTTAGGCGTTACAAACCCAATCATCACTTAAAATACTGGCTAAAAATACTTTTGGCCTCCTAGCTCAATTCCTATTGAGTGTCAACATTCTAAAGCACACATATGATTTTTACACGTGGGGTTTACATTTACCACGATTATGGTTAGTGATAGCTTTTTAAGGCCGAAATAGGTAATGGATTGGATATGCTTTAAATGCCAAATGTAACACCATTGATGCCGCAAATCTTATGGGCGAGGTCCATGATTACCACGATTATAGGCAAGGTATCGTATCGAGACTTACATGGGTAATAGACTGGGTTGGCTCCGATACTAAATGTAAAACTACTAGGTCTCACTCAAAAGTTCTAACTAAAGGTATTTTGGAATCTTAGACCACCAGTTAAAATACTGATGATCTTCCTAGTGCACATTAAATTGAGGTTTAAAAGGTTATGATTGGTAGACCAAATGACATAACTCCATCTGCCACTATGGCCAAAGAGCCTTCGGCATAGTACTCATTTGAATTTTTCAAACTTTTGTATGCGACAACAAAATTGCCTTTATTTTCAGAAAGTTTGTTGAAAGATCAGACACATTCTATCCTTTGACGATGTCGCCACACAAAGCCTCTTTACTCTCATAGTAACTCTTACCAAAGACCATAGAAAATGATACAAGATACAACCTTCAACAATGTCGGTACATATTGAGCACAAAGTAGAAGAGCCAACTAGAATTACGTTTCCATCTGGATTTGACTCTTTGTTATCTTAAAATTCAAGAATTTATACCTCATGACCACTTTTTCAAATTGCTATTAGTAAATGATTGTATTACTAATTTATAGCTTAATGACCATTTTTTATATCAGTGTCCATTTGTTTGTTAGGAGGTTTTAATTTTCTTTTTTGCTCTTTTTTATTGTCATTTACAATTATTAATAAGAAATCACCATTATATAGTATATTTGTTTTATCTTTTGGTATATCGACCTGTATACAATGTATATTTTCATATATACTATATTGTATTCTTGATTTTTAGTAGATATCTTATTAGTTGAAATAGATCAGTTTATAATTTTAGTATATCTAACTCCAAAAATGATGCATTGTAATAGTAAAATTAATATATATATATATATATATATATAAAACTATACCAAGTACATAAATGGATATACTAAGAGAAAAAAATAAATATACTACTTTATGGGTGATTTCCTGTTAATGGTCGTAAAGTTCATTTTCTAAAATTGCATAAACTCATAATTGTCAAAAAATAGTTTAAAAATCTCTTTAACTAACAAATAGACATTAATTTATTTTTAAAAAAGGGGGTTTTGATGAGGGTGATTTTAGTTTTTTTTTTATGATAATATAATTAAGTCATTTGAATTAGAGATATTTTTTAAAATTGGGTATAAAAAGGGATGTATATCTATACATTTTTTTTAAGTTGGTGCCAAAGGAAAGGGAAAGTTAGTAATTAAGTGGATCATTAGTTAGGATATAAAAAAAAAATTAAAATTTACATCTTAAAGTAATGACAAAGTTAGAAAAAGAAAAAAAAATCTAAATAAGACAAAGTAGGAAAAGAAAATCTCATTTAACGTGCAAAGTTAAAAAAGACTAAAAACATTATGTATCCCCACCATTACTTTAAAATTTACATCTTAAAGTAATGACAAAGTTAGGAAAAAGAAAAAAAAAATCCAAATAAGACAAAGTAGGAAAAGAAAATCTCATTTAACATGCAAAGTTAAAAAAGACTAAAACCATTATGTGTCCCCACCATTTCTTCCCTCCGTTACTGGTTCATATACTATAATAGTGAGAGTAGACAATGACTTGACTGACAATTACTATGTAGATTTTTTTTTTAAAAAAGAAAAAATGAGGCTTAACTAATGACCTCTATTTATTACAAAGTAAAGAAAAATACTGACTACTACCCAATTCTCACCCCACCCCATTAGGGATAATAAGTTTCACGCTTACCCCGTGTGACTCGAACCTAAGACCGAGATCTCAGATAGTGGGTGCTCTTACCACTTGAGCCAACCCACTTCGTCATAATTACTACGTGGATTAAGTTGGTAGTTAGCACATTTTTTAAGTGATTAATGAAACATAAAACCACTACCAAAAAAATACCAATTTTAGAAGCTATTATATCCTCGATCCCTTTTCACCTATTACCAGCCTCCACCTCTAACCCTGTAGTTGCCACTTGCCTACTTTTGCCCTTACCAACCACTGCGACCAACTTCTCAAAGCTCGAGTTCCAAATATGCTCGATTGACATCAAAGACGGCTTCATCATGAAGGGAGATCCATGGTCCTCAATATAGAGAGCTGGTACTTGACTAACACTAGGTTGATATAAGAATGTCCTTTCCAATTTTTCTTTCATCTCAACCTACAAAGTGATAGGCAAATGATAGTAATATTCAATTTTATGTTGTACTAGTTTCCAGTAAACTTTAGCAGGTCCAACTAATTTCTAACTAGCATAAAAAATATATTAATCATCAATGAAATAATGATAGTCAAAGAATTTTTCAAAAGCACTTACCCAAGCTAAAAAGATATTATAGTCTAAAATACTATCATAAGTAGGACCATCTCTTATGACCCTGTCATTGTGTCTTATCTCCTCAAGGTAATAGCTAGAGTGGCTATGGTATTATTGAGGATAATATGGAGCATAATTATATTGTGAATCATGAAAATATCGATATTCTTATATGGTTTATGATAATAGTATGGAGAATAAATTGGAACACTCATATTTAATAATCAGAATGGATCAAAACATATTTATAAATTTCCTAACTGATAAGACCATAAGAAAAATCTTTAAGAGTAGAAATTATTACCAAACAAGGGTGTAAGTACAAAAATCTTCAAGATGGAAGTGTTGACTTACGGGTGTGGTGGCTTGCAGCGACACCAACTAAGGACAATATCAACATTGACTGTAATGCGAGCAGTAGTAGCGTTGGAGGCTTGTAGCAGCTGGTAGGCTATTGGTAGAAGTGGGTAGCGCCTATAAGTGATAGGAGTGAGGGTGGTAGAGATGGTGTGGTGAAAGCAAAAGGGGGGTGGTGGAGAAGATAAACACGGTTCTTTTTGCTATACTTTTTTTTTTTTTTTAAAAAGTGGGGCTTAACTAATAACCACCACTTACTACAAATTAAAGAAAAATGACACACACACACACACTACTAAGGTTTGAACCCCTGACCCCCCCCAAACACACACACACAACCCTCAAACCTTGGACCAACTGAGCTAGCCCCAGTTGGCATTCTTTTTGCTGTACTTGAGATCTAAAGGAGCAGCATTGGCATTGAGAAAGGTTTCAGAGAGCCAAGTGGAAAGGTCGGCGAGGGAGGTGATCCAATAGAAGATAGCGAAATGGGTTTCATCGCCTATGTAGGAGAGGAAATTGTTGTGTGATCTGGGGAGGAGTTGAATTTTTCCATTTTTTTGGATTTTGAGGACAAAATTAAGAAAATTCCAAAAGCATCTCCGTATTTTACTAAAATATCAATTATTTTAGAAATGTTAAATATTCTCCTCAATTTGTCAAATTGATATTAATGTATTCTAGTATAAAAATCAATTTATATGTCTTAATTTTGATATAGTGTTTTGAGGAATGGTTAAAAAGGTATATGTCTCCTTTTAGGCCCAAAAATAAATAAATGTTACCAATTCAAAAATTATAGCTAAATGACTCAATTAAATACCAACTGATAATAAATACTTAAATTGCCGTCATAAAAATCAATTTCTTTTATACATTAATTAATTTCCATTTGTTAGTCAAGAGGGTTTTAAACTATTTTTTGACATTTATTTGTTCATATATAGAATATTAGAAAATAAACTTTATAGTCATTAATGCGAAATCAAGCCCTTCAGTAGTATTTTTTTTTTTTCTCTTTATATCAATTTATCTACTAGGTATATTTTCATATATACAACTTATCGTGTTATTAGCTCTTACTATTATCAAAACCCATAATTTTCTATAAATTAATATCCATTTATTATTGGTTAAAAGGTTTTTAAACTTCTTCTAATATTTATGAGTTCATAGAATTATAAAAAATAAACTTTACTGCTATTAACGGGAAATTACTATTGAATTGTACATCTCTTTTTCCTCTTGATATATCTATGTATGCACTCAGTATATTTTTCATATATACCAATTCTTCTATTAAAAAAGAATAGTTTGAATACCATATACTGACATCACAGAAAACATTATTAATATCCTTTTACGAGAAAATTTTATTGAAAACATGAGGAAACGTCTAGAGAACAACAAATATTTTTTGGTTTTAACCCTACAACACAGAAGGAATAGAAAAAGACTAATATAGAACTGTTTTAAATTTAAAACAGAGTAGTAGACCCAGTCTAGGAATCTATTCTATAACAACCACTTATCCTAAGGGTATTATTTTGGGCGTGACCACTTGGTAATATCAAACTTTTTACTTGGTATATTTTTTGTGATCTTAACTTTTGGTAAATGTCCAATTGTGGTATATCTGATCAAGTTTTTATGGAAAAAACTAGAAAGTACCCCAAATGTTGGAGTTAATTTAAAAAAATATCCTTTTCAAATTATATGTACAATAATATCCCTTTTTCAATTAATATTTTTTTTATAATTCCAAGTTTAGCCTGGAGACAATGGGCTGAGTAAACTAGTTGACTGCTTCGAACCATATGAGAAAGAGAGAGTTGAACCAGTCGATCTAGAAACAGAACTAGAAAGAAAGTCTCTGAAACTTCGGGTATTTATGTTCGCCGAAAGTTTAAGCGGCGACTGTAGATTCTTGAAAGTGATAAACTGGAAAAAATGGCTTTGTTTTTTTCTTATATCTTGTCTTGAGAATTTACAACCTATATATACAAGAATAGAATCCCTTTTTTATCTATCTATACAATCCCGAAAATTAGGGAATAATAATGGATAATAATGGCTATACAATTACACAATTAGTTGACAATCACCTAAAGAGGGAAATAATCAGAGCAATGAATTACATAAAATCTCAACACTCCCCCTCAAGTTGGTGCATAGATATCATACATGCCCAACTTGTCTAAAAACTTTGAGAACACTTGATGGGAAACTGCTTTGGTGAGAATGTCGGCCAACTGATCTTCTGATCTAATCTTAGGTAATTCCACAATTTTTTCATCCAACTTTTCCTTAATGAAAAATCTATCTACCTTGACATGCTTTGTACGATCATGTTGTACTGGATTATGAGCAATGTCACATGCTGCCTTATTGTCACAAAATAACTTGATTGGTTGTCTAGATAGATAGCCCAAATCTTGTAAGAGTAGTCTTAGCCATAATGCTTCACAAATTCCAAGTGCTATACCCCTGAATTCAGCTTCTGCACTTGAACGAGCAACAACATTCTGTTTCTTACTTTTCCATGTCACCAGATTGCCTCCTACAAAGGTGAAGTACCCAGAAGTAGACCGTCTATCATCTATAGCACCAGCCCAATCAGCATCAGTATATGCGTCTATATTTTGATGATCTGAGTTCTTTGTGAACAAGATTCCCTTTCCAGGAGTAGATTTTAAATATCGCAAAATGCGCATGACTGCATTCATAAGTTGTTCTCCAGGATTGTGCATAAATTGACTGACAATACTTAATGCATAAGCCAAATCAGGTCTTGTATGTGCTAAATACATCAATCTCCCTACAAGTCGTTGGTATCTCCCTTTATCAGCGGGCACATGGTTGGAGTCAATGAATAATTTTAAACCTTCTTCCACTGGCGTATCAATTGGTTGACATGCTGACATGCCAGTCTCTTACAGAAGATCTATGGTATATTTCCGTTGGGACAAAAATATGCCTTTATTTGATCGGGATACTTCAATTCCAAGGAAATATTTCAGAGGACCTAAATCTTTCATTTCAAACTCTCTAGACAAGTAACTTTGTAGTGCTTTTCTTTCTTCAGGGTCATCTCCAGTAACCACCATATCATCCACATATATAATGAGTGCAGTAATCCTACCCTGTTGTTTTTTGAGGAACAGAGTATGGTCTGAGTTGCTTTGACGGTAGCCAAATGCTATCATTGACTTCGTAAACCTTCCGAACCATGCTCTCGGGGATTGCTTCAACCCATACAAAGACTTCTTTAATCTGCATACTTTTCGATTATGCTTTTCCAGTATCATGCATCCAAGTGGAAGATCCATGTAAACCTCTTCGGATAACTCTCCATGTAAAAAAGCATTTTTAACATCAAATTGTTGCAAGGACCAATCCAAGTTTGCTGCTAAAGATAAGAGCACACGAACTGTGTTGATTTTGGCTACGGGTGCAAATGTCTCAGTGTAATCGATCCCATAAGTTTGAGTATATCCTTTTGCTACCAATCTTGCTTTAAATCGTTCAATTGATCCATCAGCTTTATATTTCACAGTATAAATCCAACGACATCCAACAGTTTTCTTTCCCAGAGGGGGATCAACAAGTTCCCAAGTTTTATTCTTCTGTAGGGATTTCATTTCCTTATCCATAGCTGCTTTCCACCTATGATCTGCTAAAGCCTCCTGCACACTGTTAGGAATAGATACACTAGACAATTGATTTACAAATGACATATTTGATTCTGACAAACGCTGGTTAGACACATAATGACTCATAGGGTATTTGGCTTTGCTGGAAAGTTCAGGTTTATATATAGGTTTAGGGATACCTCGAGTGAGACGCTGTGGCAGCTGTCTTCTGTATGGCTCAAGAACACCTTCAGGAGGCGATTGGTATGGTATGTCAGCCAGAGGTTGCTCCTCATCCTCAGCCTGTGGAACAAGAATAGGTACATATGGATCGACAAGTAGATTCACTTCTTCTATTATTGGGTGTTTATCACCACTTAGATCCAACTCACCCATTTCCTGGTTTATTGGTCTAGTTTGTGAGTCTTCACCATTAGAATCTGATATTATACCCCTTATATCCAAATTTCTTACATTCTGGTTATCAGTTTTAGCATGTTTAGTAGGATAATCATACTCTAGAAAGTCATAATCTAGAGTCTGAATTTCCTTCTGGTTCTCCCCCTGAGATTCAGGCTCAGAAAAATACATTTGTTCTTCATGGAAGACCACATCCAATGAGATAAACATTCTTTTGGTGGGAGGGTGATAACATCGGTACCCCTTTTGATGAGTGGCGTATCCAACAAAGACACACCGCAATGCTCGAGGAGTTAACTTGTGGCGCTGATGTTTATGAAGGTGGACAAAAACGACGCAACCGAAGACATGAGGTGGAAGATTAGGTACTGCTGGGGCAACCACTGCTTTTGTGAGAGCTTGGTAAGGTGTCTGAAAGTCAATAGAGCTAGAGGGCACTCTATTGATTAAATATGCTGCAGAAGTAAGAGCTTCTCCCCAGTAGGATAGTGGCGTATGAGCATCTATCAATGAAGCTCGAACAACCTCCAATAAATGTCTATTTTTACGTTCTGCAATTCCATTTTGTTGGGGTGTATCAGAACAAGTAGTTTGATGAATTGTCCCATGTCTTTCCAAATACTGTTGAAACTCAGTACTATGATATTCTCCCCCATTATCGCTGTGAAGAACTCGGATCTTTGCATTGTACTGTGTTTCAATCATTCTATAAAATTTTTGAAATAATAAGTTCACTTCACCTTTGGATTTCATCAAGCATAACCATGTCATCCTAGTACAGTCATCAATAAATGTTACAAACCAACGTGATTCTCCCAAAGTGGGTACTTTGGATGGTCCCCAAACATCAGAATGTATAATCATGAAAGGAAGTGGACTTTTATTCAAATGTAGTGGAAAAGAAGCACGATGGCTCTTTGCAAGTGCACAAACATCACATTGAAAACTAGAAACATCAAATTTTGTAAATAGACTTGGAAACAATTTTTTTAGATAACCAAAGGAAGCATGGCCCAAACGTCGATGCCATAGCCATATTTCCTTTTTCTTTTTTTCTTTTTCACTGCTATCCATCACCAAGACTTCTCGTAGTTTGTCAAAACTTTTTGACATCAGATCCAAGTAGTACAGCTTCCCCTGCCTAATACCATAGCCAATCGTCTTCCTGGTTTGAATGTCCTTAAATACACAAAAGTCAGGCCAAAAAATGACAATACAAGATAAGCTTTGGGTTATTTGAGAAACAGACAAAAGGTTATAATCTAAATATGGAACAACTAAAACAGAATCTAAATTTAAAGTATCAGTGAGGTACATGAATCCTTCCCCAATAACTGGGGTTGAGGTACCATTGGCAGTGGAAACGAATTTTTGTGAAGAGTGGTTAAGATATGAGACTTGTCTAGAATCAAAAGTCATATGATCTGTAGCACCAGAATCAATTATCCATGTACTATTAAAAACAGATGCAGAGATATTGAAGGCCTTACCATCATTATTCGTAGTCATTACCAATGCCGAGGTTTTTTCATCATCTTCTGGCTTTGTTTCAACCACTGTTGCAGCAACAGTTTTCTTTGGATCCCTTTTTGCGCGACTAGGATCCCACCACTCTGGATATCCCACTATCTCAAAACAACGACTCTTGGTATGACCAGTCCGATTGCATTGGGTGCATTTGTATTTGGACTTGTCGATACTAGTGGTCATTTTACCATGGTTAAATCATGATCCGTTTTGTTGATTCTGGTTAGACCGATTATGAGCCACCATGGCAGAAGCTTCAGGTGTTCCAGAAACATCGTTCAGGGCAGTATGACGAACAGCTTCTCGTCGGATCAAAGAGTAGCACTCTTCCAAGTTTAGGGCGGAGTCTCGTCGTAAAATCTCTCGTCGAATTTGATCAAAAACATCATCTAAACCAGCAAGAAAAATATGAACCCGTAATCGTTCAATAGAGTTGCGGTATGCTTTCACATCATCAGGATCCTTCATAACCACCTTATCTCGATGGTCTAGTTCTTGAAAGATCTCAGTGAGTTCTCCGTAATAAGCAGAGAGAGTTTTCCCTTGTTGTTTGGCAGAAAAAGCTTTTTGGTTCAACGTGAAAACTTGCAATTCATCATTTCCATCGTAGAATGCTTTTGAAAGAGCATCCCAGATTTCGCGAGCAGTAGGTACGTGTAGATAGCGCTTCATGATTTCTGGAGTCATTGACATTAGTAACCATCGTTTAACTTTCTGGTTTTCAGCGTACTATTTTTCATATCTTTCATCTGATTCTGTAGGTGGCGTATGCTTGCCACGGATATAAGAGATCTTATCCCTCTCAGCAATTTGCATTTCAACCAGTTGAGACCATATGTCGTAATTGGTCTCAGTAAGGATGATTCCAGCATGAAAAATGCCTTCAGATTGGACCACAACAGGAACAGATTTTGTTCCTAATGACTCTGTAATTTCACTTATTTTTTTTTTTTTTGATAAACTAACTAAATTGAAATAAAGAAGACCCCAAGTTACTAGGCCTAACAAATAACAAGACTAAGATACTAGGCCCAACAAATAACAAGACAAAGAATTAAAGGCACACACATTTTTTTTTTATATAGAAAAAACCCAACACAAATAAAGCCCAACACAAATCACGGCTATATATATATATTGCTTATTGTGAAAGCTTATTACCATATAGAAACATGGAATCTTCCTTTGACAGCAACGATCAAACTCAATATCGGCTGTATACGATGGTCACAGGAGGCGGCGAGCGGCGGTCGATGGGCTGGGTACGAAGGTTCTCTCGGGCTGGAGCTCGGGTGCGAGAGACAGCGCTGGTGCAGGCGGCTTGGGCGGTCTGTGCTCTGTTTGGCTAAGCGAGGGAGGTTCGGTTGCAGACGCTGGTTCGGTGTTGCAACTGGAGTCGGGTCGTGGCTTGAGGTTGGTGTTGTGGCGGTATGTGGCAAGGAAGCAGAGGTGGCGGACTCGAGTGACAATAAAAAAATGGAGTTGATCTCAGCGTTTGCCGGCCCTCTCAGCAATGTTTGGTCAATAGATGAGGAACGAATGTAGAGCGGCACGGTCTGGTGTCTTTTCTGGTAAGTGATTTTGGGTAATATGATTTTGGGTTTAATTTGGGAATATGATTTGGGGTTGATAAATTTCTGGGTTTTTGTTGACTGGATTTGATTTGGGATTTGATAATTTTTTTTTTTTTTTTGAGGTTGAGTTTCTGAGATAGTTTGATTTTGGATCAAAAAATTTATGGCATTGATAAAGAACCGATTTTCGGCTCTGATACCATCTTGAAAGTGATAAACTGGAAAGAATGGCTTTGTTTTTTTCTTATATCTTGTCTTGAGAATTTACAACCTATATATACAGGAATAGAATCCCTTTTTTATCTATCTATACAATTCCGAAAATTAGGGAATAATAATGGATAATAATGGCTATACAATTACACAATTAGTTGACAATCACCTAAAGAGGGAAATAATCAGAGCAATGAATTACATAAAATCTCAACATAGATTGCGGAGATTGCCAGAGATGGGAGAGGCTCAACCTTTTTCTTCTTTTCATTCATTAATTTTCGTTTAGAATTATTTGGATTGGTGAGTTGGGTTGTGTTCATAGAGTTTTTTTATTTTTCTTACAGGTACCTTTCGTATCGATCTGATGTTGTTTTGTTGGCACTGGTGCCAAATTTATGAAGCTCGCTTCATTGTCCATGGTTCTTTTATCGGTGGATACATAAGGTTGTTTTAGATGACAAATTTAGGTGGGTATGCTTAATAATACATCTAATTTGGTCATATATATGCCCTTTTAGAAAAACCTACGTAATATATGTACATTGACCAATACACTCTTAGCAACTCAAAAAGCATAGTTTGCCCTCTAGAGAAAGAAGAGAAAAAAAAAAAAAAAAACCCGGATCTCCCCTCTATTACTGACCTCTGTTCTCGATATCTCTAACTCGCACTCTCGCAACACCTAGCAGTTCTCTCTTTTTCAGTCTCGCAGAAGTTATGTCTCTATTTCTCTCTCTATCGCTCCTCTCTCTCTCATCTTTCTCCCCCGCTCGTTTTTATCATACTCTCATCAAGTCTCCTCTCCACTGGAATGAAGGTTAAAACCTAGAAATCTTTGTTAATGCCAGATATTTCGATGAGTTCTGATGAGTTCTCGATGTTATTACGATGTGTGTTCGATGCGTTTTCGATGATAATGTGTCGTCTTTTTGATATGTATTCGATGACATTGGTTTTCAATGGTTCTCAATGGATTTTTTATGGTGTTTTGATGTATTTTCGACGGCATTCGATGGTTTTCCCATGACCGTTCGATAGGTTTTCGAGGAATTTGGTTTTCGATGGTGTCCCAAATGACTTCTCCAATAGTGTTTGGATGGATTTTGTTGCTGTTGGAACTAAAAAACGATTTTCGCAGCGGAAGATTGGCCCAGGAATATTCAAAAAATTTCTCAAAACAGTTGACTATATGAGTGCATAGTATTAATTTATAGCAAATAGGAACACACAAAGAGAATAGATCTAATACCTCTTGTAGCCTATCAGCGGATCCTAG
>JXTC01000103.1:651752-671680 GCA_002914845.1 Trema orientale | reverse complement strand
GTCCTATATAATCGAATTATATAAAGTACCTCCATTGTGATGTCAACACATCAATAGTCTGGATAAGACTATTACATTCTCAATATTAATGGACCGTACTAATAATATTTAATTAAAGATCCCAAACTTTAATTAATTATTATAGACTATATTTAGTTTATTATCCATAAATTTAATCCTCATATATATAACACTTATATATTAAATTTGTGGTCACATAAATAAACTAAGAATTTTCTGATATTTAAAGACATACCAATTATGCACAAATTCAAATAGAAAAATGTCATTTTATTAGTTCAGCAAATATCCAAAATATACATGCTTTTAGGGCATAAACCCTAACAGTTGCCACCATCCATCATTGGGCTTGTCTCTATGCCCTCACCCTCTTCCTCACGTCCCAGCAGGTAATGGGTCTTTCTCTCCATGCTTTATTCTAAGTTTCTTTCTTTTTTCTTTTTTTTATTAGTAGGTTCTGACTGCTCTTGCCTTGCCTTCCAAGGCTTGCAAGGGTCGGTACTGGCCCTTTCTGAGAGAAATTTGTTTGTAAATTTTTTGAACTTTAGCGTTTTAGTCCTTTTAAGTAAGTATGAGCATATACTTCAAAGTATATTTAAGAGAGCATATATGTCAAATTAGTTGTATTATCATGCATACTTAATAAAATTTCTCTTTCAGATTTGGTTCCTTTTCCTAGGGACAATATTTGTTTCTTATTTACATAATATTAAGAAAAAGCAAAAGCAAAAGCAAATCAAAATCAATAATGATGATAAAGAATTCATAAATTAGCTATGTACTTTGATGGAAAGAATATGATAGATAGATGGTATATTAATTATTTACTTTGAAGAAATTAAACATTTAAAAAATTAATCATTGAAAATATTAAATAAATGGTAAATTAATTACTACTATGGTAAATAAATTATATACTATTTTAAATTAATTCTATATATCGGTATTTAATTATATTTTCATAAATCAATTATATACTATGATAAATCAATTCTATACATCGGTAAGTTAATTATATATTCTGGTAAATCGATTATATATCATAGTAATTCAATTTTATACACTAGTAAATTAATTATATATATTGATAAATTAAATATGGGCACCAATTCGGTAGGTATTTTTTTCTTTTTACCTATACATAGATATCATTTTGGCTAATAAAAATTTATTATGCACATTTTTTTATATTAAAAAATAAGAGAGAGAAAAAATATTAATGATGCACGTCTTTTCATACACCTCATTATAGTCATTGGATTATCATTGATGATCTAATGGCTAAAAAAAATACTTATACATAGGTTAAAAAAAAAATACCTACTGGATTAGCAACCATTAAATATATACACTGGTAAATTAATTATATACTATGGTAAATCAATTATGTGCATTTGTAAATAAATTGTCTACATGGATTAGTCAAATTAACCTTGCATAGGATTATAATGGTAAACTTCAATTATTTCAATTTTAAAAGATACAGAAGTTAATAAAATGAAAAAAGGATATTCATTAATACATAATTTGTGTGAAGAAATACAAGAAAAGGTTAGCGAAAGAATAAATTAAAACTAAACAAAAAAAATATGAATATTTACTTAAAAAAAAAAAGAAACTAATTGAATAAAATAGAATAATGGTAAACGACAACCAATAGAGAGGAAACAGGGAGTTGGGTTCACTTAATTGTTTATTTTAATGTTGCCAAATTCAATTCCTAATTTCTACTTAATTGCACGCTTCACTTCCCAAACAAGCAATTGGAAAATATGGATTTGAAAAACAATTGAAAAATAAATTGTTAGCAAAAACTCTTTCCAATTAAGAACCAAATGAGACCTTCGTTATAAGCTATCTAAGAATGGCAATACATCGAAACCACAATATTTTAGTCAAAAATCAACTTATAAATATATCAAACCAAAAATTATAACTTCACTACATGAATCACATAAAGAAAGCTTTACTGAAAATATATGAAACAGAAAATTATAATTTCTGGAATTAAAATATCCAAAAGATCACAGAGAGTTTCAACATTAATAATGAAGAATAATTTTAAGAAATTGAAAATAGAAAACAGAAAATAAACAAAAGACAAAAATCTCTCAATTTCCTTCTTTACTCCCGCCGTCCAAATCAACACCTAAATAGTAATATAAAGCTGAAAGTTACAAAGTCATACCCGGGTTTGCACCGTTCCTTGCTGGCAGATAAAATAATGAAGATTATTTCCATAATTTGCAAATTGTATCAAATCACTCTAGAGCGTAAGAAAATCCAACGACCATTCACACTATAATCTGATTCTGATCACGAAGGAATGCTAAGCGGAATCTGAAAACAAAGAGCCGCGTGACGAGATATGCTGAAGGTGATTCATGCCGAGATATATGGAGCGGATTTTAAGTGGCCAGCGAGTAATCTTACACAAGCTGCGAATGACGCTACCTTCACACAAACAAAAAATGACGGCATTGATGAAGGACCTTCTGAGCTGAAAGATGATCAATGGCTTTGCTGAGAACAATAGCTGACATGAAGAGGTGAAATCAGCCATCAAGTAGTGCTCGAATTAATAAACTGCAGTACAGCTACGGGACTCGTGAAGACCCGAAGAAGAAGAAGAAGAAGAAGAAGATCAAATATGACGATAGCATCAATAGGAAAGTTCACGGAAATCTTATCATGGTTCGCTGGGAAATATGGCGGAGGGAGAGGTGGAAACGGCCATGAAAGACGACAAGCACGGACCGAACTTAACGCTTTGACATTTTCCGGATTTTGAGTTGAGAAGGAGAACGCCAATATGATTGTGGTGGTGGAGAAACAACAATGGAGAAGCTTGCTTGCTCGAGCTTGATTAGAGGATCACTATGGAATGGATCCTGAAAATGGAGTTTCAACGCTTCCGCAAGTTTCCAAGGATACACAAAAGAGACAAAGCGGTTTAGAAATTTACCACATTTTTATAAAACATTGCAGAAATGACATAAAAGACAAAATAGATTAGACAAATGACAGCTTAATACACGTGATTTTTAATAATAATATTTGCAAAATAATTAAATAAAAATATTACGATGAATCACATATTTTAACAAAAGCCATGAATTAATTAATTGAAACGTGTATTTTAATGCACTAATCACCGAAGATAAAAAAGAGATGTACTACTTAATGATGGTTTCCATTAATAGCTGTAAAGAACAATAAAGAAGGACAAAAAATGAAACTAAAACCTCATAAATAGCAATTGGGTAGGTCTATTGTCACATCTCTGTTTGCTCTCCATACACACTGTGTTAATGATTTTTTTATTACTCAAAAAACCTTTAACAAAATTAAGCTTTTTTTTTTAATAAAAAAAAAAGAATCTTTACACACCTATCTAAATATGTTGGGAAAAAAAAATTTCACACAACTCTCTAAATACCTTTTATGCTCGTTTGAAACACAATGGGAAAAAAAATCCTGGGCAAATATTTATCCTAAAAAATGAAGAAATAAAAATGAAAGCCATTAAACAAGCATTTATGAAGAAATTTAAAAAAAAAAGAAAAGGAATATTAGATGTGAGCAATGAAATAAAAGGTATTACTTGTTTGTATTTCATGTCTTTGTTTTGTTGTTATCGAAAGATTTAAATAAATTTTTTTCACCAAAATGTAAGTGAATGTTTTAATTCCAATCATACTGCAATTTCTAGATCCAAGACAAAAACATTAAAAGAGAGAAACTACTACTCAAATCAAACGTCATACTTCTTAATACCGAATTTGTTGGAGATCTACCCAATATATAGCTTCCACATCAAAACATTAAAAGAGAGAAACTATTACTCAAATCAAACGCCATACTTCTTAACACCGAATTTGTTGGAGATCTACCCAATATATAGCTTCCACATCAAAACATTGCCAATTTTTTTTTTTTTTAAGGCTAAATCAATAATAGAAAGAGAGAAAAGGAAGGGTAGGTATGTGTGGAAGAAGAAGGGAGAGGGAGAGTGGGTGTGATAAGATTAGAATAGGTAAAAATAGACTAAAGAACGATATAGGAAAAATGTAGGATATAATAAGCAGGAAAAAATGCTCATTAAGCTACAAACTAGTAAATGAGGTCTTCTACTAATAACATTTTTTTGAAAGAAAAAAAAAAGAGAGATACCATGAATCTCTTATGCAAAATGTTGATATACCATAAACTCTCTTATGCAAAATGTCCTCGATTTATCGATTGGGTTAAATTTATTCACTCTAATAAATTGTTTATTCACTTTTTTTTATTGTTTATATAAAAAAAGTCTACAATGCCCATGGTCAAATAAATTATTAATTAAACTCTGACAAATATCTTAAGTGCAAATACTTGAATTTATTTTTGAAACACTATACAAAAGTTTGAAAAAAAAGGGTGTGCTTGGTTATAGGGTTGAAGAGGTAGTTTGACTATGGGGAAATTAGGCCTTTTATGATAGTTTTAGAAAAAAAAAAATTTTGAAAAATACGGTGACTTGTGTTTTGTGTAGATCCGGTATGGTTTTAATTAGAAAAATACTATTTTCCAAAAAACTATTTAGAACAATATCACTTTTAAAATAATAATTAGTAACTAGTAATCAATTTTCAGATTTCAGTAATTAGTAATTAAAAGTATTTATAACGGGATATATAACTAGTAATGGGTAACCAATAACCATTTTAAAAATAGAATGTTTCTAAAAAAAATTAAAAAGTGATATTTTTCTAATAAAAATAGTACAGGAATTTGAAAAAAAAAATAATAACCTCCGTATTTTCGTAATTCTTTTGGATTTTCATAAGTAAAAGTGTTAAAAACCCTTTGACTATTTGATTAACGTTGTTTTCACAACATAACTGTGACCAAATTGGATCCAAATGGCTCATTTTGATTCGATTTAGCAAATTGAAATAATACATTTTGCATTTTTTAAAATATAGAATGGAAACGTGTATTTTACTAATACATGGGGGAAACTCCAGGTATCTTCCCTGAGAATAAAGAAAATGAAAAAAATAATCTGATATGATTTATGGAGATAAGAGATATATATTTACTTTTATGAATGATCTACTTGTGTCCAGGAAAAAAGAAATAAAAAAGTTAAATTTGTTTGTCCATTAGTTCTTGTATAAATTACAAGTTTATGATTTCGGTACTGCAAAAAAGTCGCTTTGGCCGAGTGGTTAAGGCGTGTGCCTGCTAAGTACATGGGGTTTCCCCGCGAGAGTTCGAATCTCTCAGGCGACGTCCAATTAAAGTTTTGTATAGAATCTCCCTTTTAACTCCTTTCTTAAACACAATTGATTTCATGTCTTTCGGCATATTAAAGATTAACTATACGGCCATAGAAGTTACCACAAACTCACGCCTACCTGGAGCTATGTGTGCATATATGTAGATACATATTCAACTAATGCTTTCTTTCTCCAATTCGTAGCCATATCCATTCACTGCAGGGATCTTTACAAACCTGATTTCCAATAATAATAAATTCGAAATTGTTGTTTGTTTACGTTTGTAACCCTGACCTTTCATAAATGAATATCCTGATATCAGTATCCTGAATTGTGTGAGAAAGAGACCCAGTTTGTAGCGTTTAAAACACTTATGAGACCTGTATCAAACTCCTTGTAAACATTGAGGCCTTTCTTTTTTTTTTTTTTTTTTTTTTTAAGGGGTATTCTAATATGATTTTTAACAGCATCTCAACCTCTCTTATATTAGACACCTGACGATTCTTTTAAAGATAATTAAACAATAAAATTACAATATAATGACAAATCAAATTAAATACTATTGTGGAGTTCGATTTTGTGTAAAGAAATAGAATAAAAATAATAATAAGAATACAATAGAATCAAAGTAGGAATTAGAAGACCGATTGACTTTAATTTCTACGAATACTAGAATTAATATATGAATCATGATTCATGAATACGAACTTTTTTTTCTTTGAAAAGAGAATTACTATATTTTGTTAATAGTTGAAATGGAATGACAAAGGTATCCTACTTTAATCCTTAATTTAAATATTCTAATAATATAATTATGGGTAAACTGTAAAAAAAAATACCCTCAGGTTTGGTTATTCTACAATTTAAATCATAGAGTTTGGACTCTACAAAATAATATCCTAAGATTAAGAATTTCTAAAAATTAATACTCTGAGTTGACTTTTTGAATAAGTTTAACTGGTAAAAGATATTAATATTCTCAAAATTAAAGAGATAAGGACTATTCTAGTTTTAATAGATGATATTATTGTGAATCTATTACTAAAATTGGTCAAAAAGTCAGTCCACAGTATTGATTTTCAGAATTCTTAATCTCAAAGTATTTTTTTGCGGAGTCCAAACTTCAGTATTTGAAGGGTTTATGACACTTTTACCTATCTTTTAAAAACTAATACCAAAATACGACCTTAACAAAATCATTAAAATTCCATACGACCTAAAATTGGTATTTTTGTAAATATTTACAGTTTTAAATGCGCGATGGCATGTTCGTAAATAAATCAACATTTTTTTCGACAAAGGTTTATATATTAGAATGTGCATGGTAAATGACGTAAATTAAAGTTGTCTCGCTAGTTACCTCCTACTTTGAATACCTTTTTAAAGGTTTCAATCCCACCACATTCAAATTTCATTTTATCTTCCTCCTTTTTTATTTTCTTTATTTTTTTCCTTTATTTATTTATTTATTTCTCTTTTCTTTTAGAAAAATGTGAACCAAAAATTTTTTTATTATGTTTCTCCTTTGTTTGTCCCTTTTCTTTTTTTTTTCCTCAGTAAAATTTCACTCTTCTTTTGTCATTTTATATTAATTAAATCTTCACTCCTTTTTTTTTTCTTTTTCATTTTAAATCTTTTCTTAAAAGTTTTTTTTTAGTTATTTACCCTTTTTTTTTTCTTTTTCCTTGTTGAGACTTCACCACCTTTTTTATTTTTATTTTTTATAATTTTATTATTAGAAACCACTAACTAAATTGGTTCCTACTTGAAACTACTAAATTGAATATTGGTTTCTACTCAAAACTATACACCAATTTGGTTTCTAGTTTCTATACTAATCAGTTACATATTAACCAAATTGGTTTCCAGTTACTACTCGAAACTACTATAGTATTAAATTACCTTGTATGCAAGTAAACTACAAGAAACCACAAAGGTTTCTAGGAAATCAGTTTGGTTTATGTGTAGCAGAATGTCATGTGCGTAAGTAAATTACAAGAAACCACAAAGATTTCTAGGAAAGTTGTTTCGTTTCCTTTTAGTAGAATACTCTGTATGGCTATATGTAAATAAATCACAAGAAACCACAAAAGTTTCAAGAAAATCAGTTTAGTCTCCTTTTAGCATAATGCTATATATGCAAGTAAATCACAAGAAATCAAAAAGGTTTCTAGGAAATCAGTTTAGTTTATGTATAGTAGAATGTCCTGTATGTAAGTAAATCACAAAAGTTTTCAGGAAACTAGTTTGGTTTCCTTTTAGTAGAATATCCTGCATATAAGTAAATTACAAGAAACCACAAAGGATTTTTAGAAACTAATTTGGTTTCTTTTTAGTAGAATATCTTATGCGTAAGTAAATCACATGAAACTTTTGTAGTTTTTTGGAAACCAGTTTAGTTTTCTTTTACCAGAATACTATGTATGTAAGTAAATCACAAGAAACTGCAAAGATTTCCTAGAAACTAGCTTAGTTCTTTTTAGCAGAATGAATGCTCTATATGTAAGTAAATTATAGGAAACCGCAAATATTTCCAAACGAAAAATATAAAATTAATTACTTAACAAAGGGTACTATCATGTTATTCGATTATCAAATAGACATAATATTGAATCATCTAAATATAAATAATTTATCAGGTGGAAATATATACTAATACGAATTTCGAAACATCATATCACATCATAATTAATAAAGTACACATCCAAGAAAAATAGAGTTACAAGAAACATATAATACAATAAAATATTGTTAAATACCATAAACAATGTTATACTTGATAATATTTATCCGCTATCACTCATGATATAATTAATTAGATAATAATTACATACCATAAACAATGTTACACTTCAACGCGGACTTAGGCAAGGTGATCCTATGTCCTTTTATCTTTTCATTTTATCCAGTGAGATCTTAACAAGGCTTCTATGGAAAGCGGAGCGGGAGGGGAAGCTGAATAGCATTAAATTATCAAGACAAAGACCGGCCTTTACCTATCTTGCTTTCGCAGATGATACGCTTCTCTGTGGGCGTGCAATACTTCAAAAATTATTTCCACATAAACTAACACGGACAATAGAATACCACCATTAAATTATTTTCGTATATATTCTTAATATGAGACAAATGATTTCAATTATATAAGCTTGATGTTGTTTGAAAATATATTTATAACTCAGCATTTTATTTCACAATACATGATTTTCTTAAGTTGAACTTGAAACTATATTTTGATTGAATGGAGTTTAAACGGACATTTTCAATATGAAAAGATCTAAAAGTAAAAATATTTTGATTTGAATAAATGTAAAACTCAAGGAGTTCTATCAGAAAGACTTAAACTGTCTAAGGAGAGCTTGAGACTTAAGTGGTCCGCATGTGATCCCCATCCTCACCTAAGAGGCCTTTATAGTTCTAAATTATTTAAATCACCCCAAGTAAAAAGTTTATAAATAAATTTAAATAAATGTTATTTAACCATCCTGAAGCATTGTATTTGTTTTTAAATTTGTCAAATTAAGTAAATAATTAACTATGAATATAAATCTCTTAAAAAAAATGAAAGTATATTTAAAAAAAAATGACACGAATTTTCAGAGTCTTAGTGTCTCTTTTTAAATAAGTTAAGAATGTAAGTAGTTAATAGTCCGAAAAGTCGGGTCGTTATATATAGCACTAACCAACTCAGCTTCAAAAGCACAAGACAAACATAAAGAACAAGCAAAACAACCCAAAACAAAGCCTATAGAATTCCAAAAAACACCAGAATAAGAAGAAGGTCTACTTTGACCCGAAGTACTTCTATCAGTATTGATCTTAATCCACCCAGGGTTAAGAGGGTACCACTGACCAGGAATAATCTTGGGAGCTTTTGAGGGATCTAACAGAAACCCTGAGTCGGTGGAGAATAACTAGATCATGAATATAATTATGAATACCTCTAATATAGCTACTCTAAAATAAATTATTGTGAAAACAAGTCAAGTAGTAAGATATGAAATTTAAAAGAGAGTAAAAAAGAGAGTGCTTACTCAATTTTATTTTGGCTATTCACCTTCTTTTTAATGAAACTTTTATTTTTTCTAGAGGATCCTTTCTCTAAAAACTCTCAAATCATCTTAAATCAACATGGTCTTATCTTATTGATAGAGTGTTTTAGAAAATAGACTCCTTTTATAACTCAACCATGCTAGATATGCTTGCTAGATCATTAAAATATCTATTTTGCAAAAAAAATTTTAAAAAACCACACTATTAAAAAGGTCTATTTCACTTGATTTTTCAATAAAAGAAATAACAATGACGATTTAGAGTTTGGGAAAGTTATAATTTGTTCACAAGATGAGTTTTTTGTACTTAGAAGATTAAATGAAAAAAAAACACATTGTTGTCAATTTGAAACTCGAAGTTGTGATTTTTGAGCTGAAAAATCATGAAACACGATAAAATCTTTATTAAGAGCTTGACTTGAACTAGCCTGGATGACCATTAGGCAATCTCGATTGTGTACAGTCTAGCTTGACTAGATCAAATCGAGTCTGACAAGCGTATTTTAGATTTTTTTTACCCACCATGTCAGCATAAACATGGGGAAAAAAGAAAACTACAAGGAAAATGAAGAAAAAGAATAGGTTATTTTACAAAGGAGGATTGGGCCGTTGGGAGAAGGTCAATAAAGACAAATCCATCATGTTCTTCTAATTTTTGATCAGACGATCTCCATCTCTATTCACTCTTTCAATTTAATTATGTTTATTTCAACATAATGTGTTAGCTATGTTTTTTTTTTTTTTTTCCCCGCAGGGTTTTAAGAAAAATATTAGGTCTTGATTCTATTCATGATCACATTTCCAACCTAATAATCCTTTTTTTTTCCTCAGGGATTCAACGATTGTTTTAGTTGGATTAGAATAGTAATGTCGATATCGATATGAAGGTTTGATTTTAAGGATAATACCGATAATAATGTCGATGTCAAAGATATTGCATGAAATTGTCGAAATTTATCTTAAAATTCAAAATTTTCAAATAAAACTCAAGGAAAGGCTAAAACAAGTGATATTGTATAATTTATACTAATTTTTATTTAAAAATAAATTCCTAATTATAATATATAAGAAAAATAAAATACATGTATATTGTAGAAAAACGATCGAATTTTATTTCATAGAATAATTTTAAAATTAGAGTACATATCACACTAATTTATTTAATATATTTCATATTAATACCTTATAAATTGTAACTAGTTCTAAATTACGTTAAAAATAAATAAAAATCAATGATAATATAAAATAGTAAAAATTCATTTAATACCAAAACGAGTTTCTATGAGGTTAAAAACCATAAAAGAAATTCCCGTCCTAGTCCAAATAATGTATTTTCCAAAGTTACTCTACATGAGTAATTCTTAAGATAGTTATTTATGTGTCACACACATATATATTGACTGATTTCTTCTAACCGTAGACTTATAAATTGGGTAATTTGAATTTCCCCAACTTAGTGAAAAATCTTGATAGATGTGCGTGGATATATCAATATTAATTTGAGGAGGTTGAATAAATATTTTATAGCCGAAAAAATTACCTTCATTTTATAATTCTGAACTTGACCCTTTATTAGGATTATAAAAATCAGGATCATAAGCATATGAACTTTGATCAGTTTCTATGCTCATTGATTCGAAACTCATGGAAATAGAATTTTCTTCAGTCTGACTCAATCTTCATTTGCTTTCTACATCTTTTTTCAAATTGTTTCCTAATTGTCCTAATACCAGGATGTTGTCAATATTTCAAAATATCGATGATATTGTCACGATAATATCCGTAAATATCTCGATATTAGCTCATTTTTAACTGATATTTCACCAATATCGACATAAATATCTTTCTATTTAATATCGTTGTTGACACTTCAAAATACAGATATTGTCGTAACAATATCGACAAATGTCATGATACTTTAATCCAATTTTAGAAGTAATGTGCAAAGCCCAAAGTCCCGCATCGAGTATACTCTAAGAAGATCATGTGTATTTAAGTAAGTACCATTTAAATTGCACTTTTGAGTGAGTTCCGGTAATGTTACGTATTGATTTCACATTTTTGTTAATTTTACATTGTGTTTGTGCCAACAGTTGGAAAAGTCGATGTAAAAGAAATATCTTTGCGGTTTGTTGAGTACGGAAAATGCTTTATAGCTCGTAGAAATATTTTTAAATCAGCTTAATTTCGTATACAACTTATCTGCTCAAAATTTCTCACAAGTTAATATTAATTAACGTAATAATTTTCTCAACATTAATTCACGCGAACAGATAGTTGAAGATATAATCCAATAGTAACTACATTTTTTGAATCTTCAAATCTCCACTCTCCAAGTAAAAAATTAAAAATTCACACGAACGATGTCGCCGCCTGGGTCCAAAATTTTCACCCAAGAAACTCTTATAACACGAATCTGGAACCTGAAAGTTGGCCTAGTTTCTATTCACCCTTTTTGTAGAGCTAGCTCAGGCGTAATTAAAGGACTAGATCTAATACAGTTTTATTCTAGTTTTGAGAGAGAGATAGAGGCCAGCTCAGAAACATATGGATACAGATGTGTTTCCTACTTGTATGGCCAGTTGTCATGAAATAGTCATACAATAGTCTTACTTGTCCCTCATGAGTGGAGCATCTTAATTAATTAGTAGCTCGGAGTCAAAAAAATAAAATAAAATTAATTAGTAGCTCAGAGTCAACCTATTATGTTTAGCATGATTGCAAATATTTAACATAGCCGTGGTGTATGTAACAATTTTTCTAATAGGGAAATTACTACTCACAAGTTGCACAAAGAGACATTATCCTGTTGTTCCCAAAGAAAAAAAAAGAAAGGGACACATTATTCTGACACTCTTTACATATAAAATGAATTTAATCTCATTCAAAAAAAGAAATAAAGAAAAAAGAATTTAATCCAATAGTCAGGCTTAGTCAAATGCAAATCCACACCTTTTTTTCCCCTTTCTGGCAAGTGGCAGTACTTCACTCTTAGACTTGACATTTAAAAGTGGACAAATTTTGGAGGATCAATGTGAATTTGATAAAGAGCAATGTTACGATATATCAATGTTGTCTAATACCAGTTAACATGATAATTCGTTGCTGGCATTAATAGATTTGGTTTCACACAGTTTTCACCGAAAATATAATTATAATTATCCAGTAATAGATTGCCACGTCAAATAGTATTGGGGCACTATAAGAAATCCCATTGTATTATTCATTTGCTAACATTTAAATTTTTATTTTTTCGAAAATGGTTTAAAATTCTTTTGACATAATGAGTTCTACAAAATAATTACCGAGTTTCGACTAACTAATTATAGTAGTTTATGATTATGATTTGCGAGCTGCTAGTCTATATATGGAAATTACGTAGAGCATGATGGATTTTACTAATGTCACTAATATTTCTATTCTCTTAGGACCCATTTGGCTCGGACTAAAGAGTGGAACTGGACTCTTTTGTCTAGTCCTATGTTTGGGCCTAAAGAGGGATTGGACAAAAGAGTCTATCCCCCTTTTTTAGTCCCCTTCTCGTGGGACTAAATTATCTCAACTAGAGGTTGGGTTAATTTAGTCCCAGCTCAGCACACACCTTTTTTTTTTTCTTTCTTTAATAAATTTTTTTAATTAATATAAATATATATAAATATTAATTAAATTCTAATTTTTATTTTTTAACAAAAATTTATTTTTTTTATATACCTATTTTTCATAAATAAATTAAAATCATATTATTTTATATAATCATCATTTAAATATATCTTTTCTAGTTTTGTAAATATTTATTTATTTATAAATAAAACATAATTAGAACTAAATTAAGAAAAGTTGTTATATTTATTTTGTTCTAGTCCTGTGTTGCACCAAACATAATATAGTACTAAATAGTACTATTCAATCTAATTCAATCCCATTTAATAGTCCAATCTAATTCTGTATGCCAAACGAGCCACCATATCCTAGTATATATACATACCATCGTAGTTCTCTTCTTTCCTTTTTCTCTCTCTTTTTCTTTTCTTCTAACCAGCGGGAGTTCTCTCTTCTTCTTCTAACTCGCTGAAGAGGGAGATCTTTTACATCTTTCTTTCCAGTGGGGAATTTCATATTTTTTCGTTTTATTTTTCATTATGTTTTTGAATAATCATTCCATTTTGGAAGATATATTTCCACCCATATTTAAATCTATGGTAGTTTTAGTCCATTTAGATCTTGATCTGTAGTGGTTTTGAGTTTCTTCTTTATTTTTGTAAATTTAGTCCACCTAGATCTATACCTATGGTGGTTTTATAAGAATCTTATATTTTGGTCATTTTAGTGTGGTTAACTTCCATATCTATATGGATAATGATAATGATATTTATCCTCAATAGTTTTTGGGTTCGAAGCGAGAAACACTAACAATGGAGTGGAGGTTTTAATGAGCCAACAGAAGTAGAGAGATCTATTGAAACACATAACAATAGTGATCTATATGAGTCCTCTTATTCCGAATCGATTTTGCGAGGATCTTAGGATGCAAAATTCTTCCATTGATTTTAATTTATTTCTTATGGATGTTTGCTTTGTATTTGAATGCCATTTGATGGGTAATGTACTTTTTTCTATTATTAATGAAATTATTTTTCCTAAAAAAAAATCTCATCTTCTTTTTTCTACAATTTTGGGGCATCAATAAACTTTCTTTTTCTCTTGATGTAGTCAAGTTCTAGTTCTACCGCTAGCCGTTTCCTTAGGTTTTGCATTAGTACAAAATTTACATTTAGATCTGCACTTTTTTTTTTTCTTTTTTAAATACAAGATCTGCACTTTTTAGTACTGAGAAAAATGTTGTCCAAATTGGGGGTAGTAGGAAATAGCTGGAGATACTTTGCTTTAAAGTATTTTCTTAAGTACTAAACTGGCAAAGTGGAAACAGCTGTGAACTTCAAGCTAGTATGAATTGTATAGTGTGACCCCTCTACTTTTGTCTTGGACCAATTTGGCTTAGTGGTGTTCATGGATTGGACAACATGAGTCAATCTTTCCCAAGCTAAAGCATCAAACATCCATTTGTCTGTGACCAAAAGGAAAAATAAAAAGTCGTTTCTAAGTATTATGAGGCCTGTTTTGGCCACACTATTTTCTTAATGAAGATATACTAGTCTATAATTTGTGTGGCTTTTTCATGTTATGAAAGTTTAACAAATTAAATATTAATGTATAATTTCTTTAGTTTATGTCACATCACTTCTTAATGACAACAATTATTCATCCAAAGTAATGTTTGAAGCATCATCACAAACTTATATCTATTCCTTAAATTGTTAATACCTTGGTTAAAAATAAAATTACTTACTAGTATTTTTGTTCTTCTTTTCCTCTCCATTCATATTACTAAATTACCATGAAATGGGTTAATTATATTTTTTATACATTGTGTTTTGACTGTTTATTTAATTTATATCTTGTATTTTAGTTATTATAAATATTAACTTCTAAATTTAAAACATATAATAATTTTATACCTAATTATCAAACACTAATTTTGACTATTAAGTTTATCAAAATACTCTTTTAAGTTTTAAAGTTATATATTTTAATACTTAATGTAAATTTAAAAATAACTAAAATAAATAGCTAAAAGATCAATTATTTAAAAAAATAATTTAAAAAATGAAAAACCTACAAAAGTTAAATATTATTTATAAAATTGTTTATCAATTTAATGTGTGTTTTAAATGTGATTTTTTTAAAAAACTATATGTTTGCATTTTTAAAGATATTTAGGTAAACATAATGGTCAAAATTTGTGTTTGACCCGAGTATATAAATTTGTTACAAATTCTAAATCTGAAGGTCAATGTTAATAATAAATAAAATACTAAGTATAAACTGAACAAATAATAAAAAATCCCTTGTCAATTTGCTATATCAACTACCAAAAAAGTTAGAGAACAAGTTAACATCGTTTCTCTGAGTATGTTTAGCAAAGAAAAAAGAAATCACTAGTGTTGAGCACAACTTGATGTGACAAATGGTAAATTAATATGACTATTTTTTAATAGGGAAATTAACTATGACTATTTCTGGTTTTTTTATTGTTTTTAATGAGTTAAACATATAAACTATGATTAAGCCAAATTATTATAATAAAAAGATTTATTAAATTATTGATGTGATATTTTTGTACTCTCACGCTCACCACAATTTGTTTTGTTTTTTAGTGGTCCACACTTTGATACTAAGCATAATGACCAAAAAGAAAAAAAAAATACTAAGCAACTTATTTATAGAAATCTTCTCCAACAACACGAAAAGAATCCTTCTTCTTATCTACCAAGTCTATTAATTGAAAACAGCGGTGTGGCTTTCAAGGCCGTCCAAGAAATGGAACCACAAACTAAAACGCGAATAATACAATTACAAGGCCAAACACCCACCCTCTGGCTTTGCCCCTTAAGAAATGCCACGTGTCAGAAACCCAATAATTACGCGAAAATAGCCGTTAAACGAATCCAACGGTCGTAATCTGCCGGCCTAATCATTTGGCGAGTTCTAGTCCCCAACGACTCTCTCTCTCTTTTTCTTTTTCTTTTTCTTTTTCCTTTTCTCTTTTCCATATTCCAGATGGACCGGATCCGTTATCAACGGTCACATTATTTAAATCAAAGAAAAAAAAGAGCAAGTCACACTCCTAAGTCATAAATAATCACCAAAGACCACGTACACCAAACATCAATTATAACAACGCGTTTTGGGAAAGTGTAAATTAATTAAAAACGTTTAATTAATTAATAGATGCTCACAGCATTATTAGTAATAATAACTAAAGACAAAATTACATATTTAACCCTTTATTTTAATTTTATTTACTTTTTTTTATGAAAAATGATAATTCAAATTTGCATCCGATTTTTTTTTCTCTTTTTAGAATTTCACTTAATCAACCCAGCTACTTAATCAACCCAGCTGATCAAGATTAATGATTAAAAAATGCAAATTAATCCACTATATATAAAAGAAAAAACTCTGACGAAATTAATAGCAACCTAAAAACTGAGCAAAAAATAATTAAATAATGCTTGTTTAGGTAAGATAAAAATGATTACGACAAATCTTTTTTTATAGGAGCTTTAAGAATTATATTTTTTTCTGACTAATTTTAACACGTTGTGTCAACCAAGCATATTAGAAAAAAAAAACAAAAAATTCAAGAGTTTAGATTGTAATTTTGCGTACAACACAAAATTTTGATGCGCAAATATATAAAAACTCAAGGTTAATTTTGTAATTTTAGTTTATAATAATAAATCAAAACTAAAGGCCTCCAACCGCAAATACGCGTGAAGGTGTCCCAGACGAGTAACGAGAGCTCTAAATAAGGCCCCCTAAACTTTGCCATTTATACTTCGATTCCTTTCCCAAACTTTCTTTCTCAAAGAGGAAGCACCACAATTTTCTCTCCAAAATTTTCTCAACAGATTCTCGGTAACCAAACACCCACCACACAACAAACCAGAAAAAGCCCTTTAGTCTCTCTAGTCTTCCAATCCAATGCGAAATATTTTGCTAAGAATTTTCGTTACATACAACATTCTCCGCTCGTTCCTCCTCTCTTTGGCGCCCAAAAAGCTAATCCCATTCCTACCCCGTTCTTGGTTCCCTCGTCACCAAACACCACCACCACCACAACCACAACCACAGCCGTCCGTACAATCTCCATCCTCCGCACGCGCCACGCGCGAGATCGTCACGAGAATGGACCAGACGGAGCTGAAGCGCGTGTTCCAGATGTTCGACCGGAACGGGGACGGCCGCATCACGAAGAAGGAGCTGAACGATTCGCTGGAGAATTTGGGTATCTTTATCCCGGATAAGGAGCTGAGTCAGATGATAGGAAAGATCGACGCCAATGGCGACGGCTGCGTCGACATGGACGAGTTTGGCGAGCTCTACCGCTCGATCATGGACGACCGGGAAGCAGAGGACGATGACATGAAGGAGGCTTTCGACGTGTTTGATCAGAATGGAGATGGGTTCATCACCGTTGATGAGCTTAGGTCGGTTTTGGCTTCCTTGGGGCTTAAGCAAGGGAGGACCGTAGAGGATTGCAGGAAGATGATCATGAAGGTTGACGTGGACGGTGATGGGAGGGTCAATTACAAGGAGTTTAGGCAGATGATGAAGGGTGGTGGATTCAGTGCCTTGAGTTAGAAATTTTCTATGCCATTGTTTTTTTTTTTCAACTTGGTTGGTTTTAATTAGGTAATTTTTTTTTTCCTCTGTAAATATTTTTGGAGAAGTTCAAATTAATTGAGTTGGGAAAGAAAGTGATGGTGGTGATCACATGTTGTTGGGTCTACCTTGTGCTTTGCGTGGCCGAATTCCATTGGCTGGAATCTCAGCATTGAAGTTTGACACGTGGCAGACTTGTTGTGTAGCCAAAATCCTTAGAATAGAGCGAGGAAGGAATGAAAAGTGTGAAAAAGGAAAACAATGTGTTTTTGTCTATGTGGAATTTTACGGTTCTGCTTTGTTTTATTTTATTTTATTTTATTTTTTGGACTTAAATTGTTTCTCGGTATTCCTTTTCCCTCCCTTGTAATTTGTTTTGTTCGTTAATGCTATTCAGTTTGATTACCATATAATATTGATGACTTTGAAAATGTACCTATTTATTTCTATTTCCTCTGTTTTCTACCAAAATGTATGTTGGTAGTTGATGTGGTGATACAATATTACTCGTTTTACCCGAGAAATGCTGTAAAGTCATCTACGTATTCCAAGGAATTTCATAAGTTATCATATTATTTGTTAACCATATGATTTATTCCGGTAGATAGAACCGGTGAGTGGGTTAGAAAAATCATTCTATTTTACCTCCAAAAACATGCCGTTGGTTCAGTAATAGCTAGATACTCGGTTTTTTTTTTTTTTTTTCAACTTGTCCTTCCTTTGAATCCTACAGTCTATATTACTAAGTGAGAAATCGAGGCCCAAAAATCACACGAAGCAAACTCAGTTACAGTTTTGAGTTTTTTCTTCTGCAATCCTACTACTACTATTTGTCTTTGACTATATTACTCGTTTTCATTTAATACAAAACACAGGACTGATCTCTGAGTAATTCACATTAGGTTGATCAATTATCTCCCTTGGATCAATGATATAGTGGCTTCATTGACAGAGCATTTACTCTCATTTTGAGGTCGAAGATCGGGATCTAGACGAGCTTTGGAAAGTGAAAATAGGTTGTTTCGGTTGAGGACGATTTGTTTCATTGTTTAGCATTGAAACTGCATCTGGCATGGTTGGTCTATCTGTGGCATGATCCTGCACACAAAGAAGCCCAACAGGTATGCATCTCATCACTTCTAATGAACAAGATGATGAGTCAGCCAATGCTTGATCCAGTAAATCTAGTCCCTGCTTTCATTCCACAAATGCCATGCCTGATATATTATTCATCAGTTAGAGAATTTCGGAAATCCACACCCCCCCCCCCCCAAAAAAAAAAAAAAAAAAAAAAAATTTGTGAGCAATAAGGCTTAGGTGCTGGTCATAGTAATGGAAGCTAGTGTTTTTTCTACCGCTGACCATCTCCAATAAAAAGACGTCAGATTTCTCAGAGAAAATCCCACCCATTGCGTACTCGGGAGACATATAGCCTCTGCATTATTATTATTTTTCAAAAAAAAAAAAAGCACAACAAAACAAACATGAGTCATTATTAATAGAAATTTTATCATGAAAGATTGATCGGAGAAGGCTGAAACAAAACCTGATACTTTGTTTTAATGACATAATATTTATTGGCCCCATATAGTGTAGTTCTTATTCTACTCAAATTATGACAGAGGTAATATTGAATCTGTTGTTTCCAGAAAGTAAAATGGAACTAAAACATGGTCCTGCAAAGAGCTTTGCTACTTTTATTATGCATAATAGTTCATTCTCTAACTTCTCCAGAACCTTAAAAGTGGTTAAGTGTGGTCAAGTGACTTAAACTTCAACCGAGGCAGAGTATAAAGCAAAATTTACTAAATGCATATATACAAATAAAGGGTAATTATCAACCAATTGAACTCTAAGTTCTGAAGTCTTTAATTTCATCAACTCAAAACTACGGTAATAAACTATGCGAAAACAATAGAAAAAAAGTGAGTTTTATAACATAAAAGAAGCATAAGTGTTCCAACGACCCTGTGAGTATTTGCTAGATCTAATGTCCCCTGAAAGATCCGTGCCAATCCAAAATCTGATATCTTTGGGTTCATCTTGTCATCCAAAAGATATTGCTGGTCTTCAAATCCCGATGTACTACCCTTAGACAAGAATCTCGATGGAGATATACGAGACCTGCATATTAGATTTGATAAAATGCTCATTTTCATTCATATCAAAGAACTTTGACAGAATACAGTATAAATAGACATCACACCCTTAAAACATACTCCTAGAAACAAGGGAAAATAATTCCCTTAATACAAGGAGAAAATAAGGGAAAACAAATCCCTTAATACAAGGAAAAAATACTTTAACACTCCCCCTCAAGTTGGTGCATATATATCACACATGCCCAACTTGTCTAAAAATATTG
>JXTC01000103.1:628870-650794 GCA_002914845.1 Trema orientale | reverse complement strand
AACGAGTTCCCATGTTTCATTTTTTTGAAGAGATTTCATTTCCTCATTCATAGCTGCTTTCCATCTAGGATCAGTCAGGGCTTCCTGCACACTGTTAGGAATAGATACAACAGATAATTGATTCACAAATGACATGTTTGACTTTGACAAACGATGGTTAGACACATAATTGCTCATGGGATATTTTACTGTACTAGATAGGTCAGGCTCATATGTGGATTTAGGTATACCTCTAGTTTGACGATGTGGTAATTGTTTTCTGGAGGGCTCAGGAACATCCTCAGCAAACGATTGGTTTGGTGTGTCATTGACAGATTCCAATTCAGAAAGAGTTGAAACTATTTCTTCTGTCAATTGGTTATGGCCATTGTGGTCTAAAAAAGGACCAACGGGATCCAAATCACCAATATCTTGAGTAGCTTGTATGTCATTATTATCATGATCCAAATTATTATTATCATGATCCAAATCACAAGTATCTTGAGTGGCCATTGTGTCATTATTGTCATGATCCAAGTTTATTCCACCTAAATCCAATGTGCCTATATTCTGCTCCCCAATCTCAGGAGTGTCATGATAATCTAAAGTCTGAATTTCGTGATGGTAATTCTCCCCCTGAAATCCAGATTTAGAGGTAAAATACATAGTATCTTCATGAAAGACGACATCCATAGTGACAAACAGTCGTCGTGTGGGAGGGTGGTAGCACTTGTACCCTTTTTGATGAGTGGCATAGCCTAAGAAGACACATCGCAGTGCTCGAGGAGATAACTTATCTCGTTGGTGTCTGTGGAGATGTATAAATGCTACACAACCGAATACATGTGGTGGTAAATTGGGGACAGTCGGTGCTACCACTGCATTAGTAAGTGCTTGAAATGGTGTCTGAAACTTGATAGTACTAGAGGGCATCCTATTAATCAAGTATGCTGCAAAAGCAAGAGCTTCCCCCCAATATAATAGCGGCATATGAGCTTGGATTAGTGAGGCACGAACTACTTCTAACAAGTGATGATTTTTGCGTTCAGCAACTCCATTTTGTTGTGGTGAATTGGAACAAGTAGTTTGATGTATAATACCATGTGTTTCCAAATATTGTTGTAGGTCAGAACTTTGGTATTCGCCGCCATTATCACTTCTGAGAACTTGAATACGACCGTTGTATTGAGTACGTATCATGTTATGGAACTTCTGAAATAATATGTTTACCTCACTTTTGGATTGCATCAAGCATGCCCATGTCATCTTGGTACAGTCATCAATAAAGGTTACGAACCACCGTGATCCACTCAAAGTAGTGACTTTAGATGGACCACAGACATCAGTATGTAATACCATAAATGGTATTGGACTTGGATTCAAGATCAATGGAAAAGAAGTACGATGACTTTTGGCTAATTCACAAATATCACATCGAAAACTAGAAGTATCCAATTTGACAAATAAGTTCGGAAACAACTTTTTCAAGTACCCAAATGAAGCATGTCCAAGTCGACGATGATATAACCAAATTTTGGATCTCCTTTTCTCTACCTCAGTACTATTCACTGTCAAAACTTGATGCAGTTTAGTCAAAGTTGCTGGCTTTAAGTCCAAATAATACAGCTTACCTCGCCGAACACCAATACCAATCGTTTGCCTTGTGTGGATATCCTTAAAAACACAAAACTCAGGCCAGAAAATCACAACACAAGATAAGATTGTGGTTAGTTGGGAGACAGACAACAGGTTATAATCAAGTGAGGGAACAACTAATACAGAGTCTAGATTCAAAGAAGGACTAAGAGATAAGGATCCTTCACCAACAATTGGGGTTGAGGTACCATTAGCGGTGGAAACAAATTTCTGTGAAGAGTGTCTAATAGAAGAACAATTTTTTGAATCAAATGTCATGTGGTCGGTAGTACCAGAATCAATTATCCATGTATCATTAGAAACAGTTGTAGCAGTGTGAAGTACCTTACCATCATTGTCTGCAGCAGCTACTAAAGCGGAGGCTTCCTTGAAATGCTCAGTCCATGGATTACAAATATGGTCCCACCATTCCGTATTAAGATATGCTTGTGAGTAAGAATGCTGAATAGAACTGTTACTACTCATTTTTTTTTTCTTTTTTTTGGCCTTGTTTTGTTTTTTTTTTTCTTTTTTTTTTGTTTTTTTTAAATATATATATATATGTCACTCACTTTTTTTTCGTTTTTTTTAACTCTCCCGTCACCCTTTCTTTTTTTTTTTTTGAATATTTATATACCCTTATGACTAATAACTATATATAATATATATAATGTATTAAACAAAGATGATATAGGTATATATATATATATATATAGGTTAAGGGAGAATAGGTTTTGAACAAAAACAACCAGTGGCAGCGTGGTTGCAGGAGGAAGCCATGGTCACTGGTGCAGGGGCAGCGGTGGACTGGCGCAGCAGAGCTCAGCTATGCCGTGGTCGGAGGCGAGATTCGGGCTGGTTCAGGTGGTGCGTGGCGTGGTCCCAGGCGGCGAGGGGCAGCAGCGTCGTCTGCTCGTGCGGTCGGGACTCCGTGATAGCGGGCGAGGGGCAGTGGTGCTGGAGCTCGCTCGGACTGACGATTCGAGAGGAGGCCGGTGGGTTCGGCTGGTCGATGGTCGTGGTGTCGAGTTGCGCGTGGAACAGAGGAGGTTCGGTTGAGTGCGTGCGAGAGGCTGGTGCAGCGGACGGTTGACTGGCACGCGGTTTTGGCGGACGAGCTGAGTTGATCGGGTGCTCTCCAGGCTTTGATGGCCGTGACGGTGTCCTCCTCCGCCGAGTCGAGGGGGTATATGTTACTGATATATATATATATTTTTTTTGCTGGAAACTTCCCTCTCTGTTTTGGTCTTGTGGTGTTTTGGTTTTGTGGTGTTTCTGGTGTGGCAGGGAAGAAACAGAGGAGTTTTTTTTTTTTTTGGTTGTCGCAAGAAGAGATAGGTTTAGGGTGGAGTTATGGCTTTGTACAGAACCATTTCTGGCTCTGATACCATATTAAATTTGATAAAATGCTCATTTTCATTCATATCAAAGAACTTTGGCAGAATACAGTATAAATAGATATCACACCCTTAAAACATACTCCTAGAAACATGGGAAAATAATTCTCTTAATACAAGGAGAAAATAAGGGGAAACAAATCCCTTAATACAAGGAAAAAATACTTTAACACTGCAACACCTTGAAGAATGTTGAAGCGTGTTACCCAATCGAGCTGTCCTCTTCTCAGTGGATCTAAGCAGCAAAGCATCCCTTCAAAGTTGATCAATGACATTGGGCCCGTTTGGCACAGCTTTCAAAGATCTTTTAGGGCTCAAAAGATCTTTTAGGAGTGTTTGGATGAATTTTTAGAAGATCTTTTTTTATCCAAAAGATCTTTTTAAAGAAGCATGGACCTACCATCTTTTTTAGGAAGATCTTTTTATACTTTTACTTCAAGAAGTAAAAGCTATCCCAAACAGGCCCATTGTCAAAATATGATAACCAATGCCTTAGTAACTCCTCTTAAAATGGATTTGAAATATATTACAGATCAGTTATTGTTTCATTCCATTTACTTTGCATTTTAGGCTTATAGCAAGACTGTCCAAGTTGGGCCCTGCTAGGCACATAGATAAAACTGAGGAATTCTAAATGATTAAAAAAATGGTAGACTAAAACCCACTTTTCATGGAGTTGAACATTTCCTTTCTCCGCAAAAGTGATCCGTGCAAATACCTTGTGAGAGCAAGTAGATTAGAAAAACAAAGTGTACAACTAAAGATATTGCTCAATGAAACCAACCGAAAAGAAATGTATCCAAGCTTTTATTTGGCATGAACTCGTAAATTAATAACTTCTCTTATTTTTCAACACAGCAACCCAAGAGCCTAACGACATTTCTGTGCTGGAGTTTGGAAATCAAAATGATCTCATTCTTAAACTCTTGTATGCCTTGTCCTGAGCTACTAGAGAGTTTCTTCACTGCTATTTCCTTCCCGTCTTGAAGTTTTCCCTGCAAATTTTCCGTGCGTTGTCAGTCCATTCAGGATTACATCTTTAGTTCTTGCAGGGCATAAGTTTTCTAACCTTGCAAACCAGACCAAATCCTCCTTGGCCAAGTTTGTTTTGTAAACTGAAGTGGTTGGTAGCAATTAAAATGCTATTCAAGTCAAAAATAGGGAGCTCAGATGAATTAGGCTCCTGTGAGTATTGAGTATCGTCCTTTGAACAGTTACTCGTATGAATCAGATCAAAGTGCTCTGTGGTCTCCTTCGTGTTTCCGGCTTGTTAAGAGTTAACAATCAGATATAATCTGGACAAACAAAATAGACTAGAAAATCATAGAACTGTATGAGTCAAACTCTACAAAGTTGTAGAGTTCGAAGCAATTATCAAACAATCAAAGCAACTTTACAGAATCTTCATATGCGGTTATAAAAGAACAACGTGGTCAAAGCCAGCGTCAGCTCGTTGCATATCAAAACTAGACTATATGCACCATTTCAGAGAGCAAGAGAGAAAATGAGGAGTTTTGTTAAGCATTTTACATTTGTACTTATATTACTTACTCTTTCGGTTCGCTCTCCAACTATAACAACCACAGATTACCGCAGCCAACAACCCACAAGTACAAATAGCGATAAGGCTGATGAAAATATTCTTTACATCCGGCGGTCCTCCAGCCGAAAACAATAAAATACTAGTTCTCACTGTAGTATTTCTCAACAGCTGATAAAAACTCTCACCCACCCCAGTTCTGAGTGTGCAAGGCGAAGGAAAAGAGCTTCTTCATTAGAGGAACACTCCATGTCAGTAAGCCTTTCAGACCAGACCAAACACCCTATGCTATTTACATATGCGCAGGCTTGGCACGAACAGCTATTCAAGCACCATCTACGGCATCTATCCTCGCTGTTTGCAGGTTCCACGTATTCGTATTAGTCTGGAAGTTTCTTTGTTTCTTTTTATCCAGCCACCACTCCACGTACGATTTCGGTACAAACCCATCCAAACACTCACATATTGAAGATTCAGATATATCCTGCATATCCCAAAAGGTCCACAAACCCCGTAGACATCGCACCGATTTCTTGGTTCCTTCCAACCAGTTTCCCAGTAGTCTTTTCCCTTTCTCCTTATGCATAAATTTCAGTACTCCTTTTCGAAGAAACGAAGAACATGTATGAGAAAGCACCTTTACAAATGACCACGGACATTTATTACAGGAGAATGACATGAGACCCAATTGATAAACCAACCAAGAAAAACAGAGTCTTTTGAGCCCAAGTTTTATCCATCTAAACGACATATCAATCCAAGTCAATGGTGAACCAGGAAAATGATGAAGATCTGATTCCCAAGATAGAAATAAGCTAACTCGATCGATACGTCTCCAAAGGCAATAAAAGAACAAGTCAGACTTAACTGCGTTGACTATCTGAGTCCTCTGATTGTTCCTCCTCAATTTTTCGTATGCTCTGAACTATATCATCAACTTTATTCGACATGTGTTGATCCATGTGTGTTTCTCATTCTTTACGAATTGCGTTTAACTGCCCCTGATCATATGCAGGACACCACCGCTTACGTTTTTGTCTCTCGTTATATAACTCAAGTGATGGTCCTCTGATTGTCTTGTCCTTTATTATTAATAATTATCTCCGATAAATATTTTATAGATCGTGACATGTAGTTTCAAAATAACTCGTACAGCCTAGGAGGTGAAACAAGAACATAACAAATAAAACACTTCAAATGTTTTGGGAAAAATTGACAAGTTTGAAATTCATACTTTAATCTAATTCAAAGCTAATTAAAACTCTAAATTAATGTAAGTTACTCATATAACTAAAATTGATTAAATTTTAATTGAAGCTATTTAAACTTAACTTTATTTCATATCAATAAATGCTTAAATACACCCAAAAAAAAAAAAAAAAAGTAGGTGCTAATAACAAGGAACAACATTCACGAAAAAATTTTCTCTAAATTTGTAGTTCTAAGAACCTTGAAAAATAAAAATCATAATACATTTATTCTTCTCTCTAAATCTTTTTATTCAGTTTACTTTCCATTGAATATACTTTCAGATGCAACAACATGCTCTTCACGTGTATTTTTGGTAAGAAATTTAATAGCAGATTGCTATTTAAACTGTCCAAGAACTAAATTGTCTCAAATCAGAAAATCCAGAGGTTTAATTATCACGATTAGAACTTTGCCTCGCTGAGTCAAGTCGAAATTATTTACATGCTAATCATGATTGAGATTTTATGTGAACCTAGCAGGGATTGATAATAAAGATAAAAGCACAAAAGACAAATGAAGAGAGGTACTGAACTGATGTTTATTCATTAATCAAATAGCCTTTATATAGGCAATTACACCAATGGATATACCACAAAAGCTGCCACTTTACAACGTGTAGAAACAAACTCTCCTAAAGCAGAGCATTATGCTTTTGACTAGGACCCATGCTTTCATGCCTTTGACTAGGACTCATTACTACTAAGTCACTAAAAAACAAACTCCTATTGACCAGGACAACAAATGACTCAACTGACACAACATAAACTAATATTATTGAAGACTTGGTCATATGACCTGAACGATGACAACTTGACACCCTCCCTTAAACTGATATCTGCAAAGATCAGTTTAGGAACATGAATCTGCAATGTCATCCTTTAAATAGCTTCAGCTTCTTTTGAAGAGCAAACTCCAAGCATTCTTCGAAGCTTTTTAAATGCAGCTTGCTTGAGTGGTTTAGTTAAAATGTCTGCCACTTGATTTTCACTTTTACAGAACACCAAATCAATTATACCTTCATTGCAGAGATTACATAAGAAATGGTATGTAACATCAATATATTTGCTCCTTCCATGAAGGACTGGATTCTTTGAAATCTTGATGGCTGAAATATTTTCACAGTAGATTGTCGTTACTCCTTATTGTTGATGCCGAAGTGTTTCAAGCTGCCTTCTCAACTATACAGCTTGACATGAAGATGCTGCTGCTGCAACAAATTCAGCTTCTGTAGAAGACAAAGTCACAATTCGTTGCTTCTTTGATGAACAAGACACGGCTCCAGAGCTCATCATAAAAACAAATCCTGATGTACTCTTTCTATCTTCAAAATCTCCAGCATAGTCACTATCAGAAAAGCCAAACATATTCTCCTCTGTTCCTGCTTTATACAGAATTCCAAAATCAGATGTACCTTTCAAATAACGAAAGGTCCTTTTTGCAGCTAGCAGATGAACTTCAGTTGGGTTCTCCATGTATCTGCTGATTAAATTGATAGCATGCATGATGTCTGGTCTTGTTGCTGTCAAATACATAAGACTCCCAATAATTTGCTTGTAAAGTGTAGCATCTACCCTTTTTCCTGCTCCACTCTTTGAGAGTTTCAGACTAACTTCACTCGGGGTGGTGACTGAATTACAATCCTTTATCTTAAACCTGTCTAGAATTTCTAGAGCATATTTCTTTTGGGAAATGAAAATACCAGTAGATGATTGCACTACCTCAATGCCAAGAAAATAATGCATTACTTCCAAATCTGTCATATCAAATTCTTTCATCATAGACTTCTTAAAATCAACAAACATGGCTTTATCGTTACTAGTATAAATGAGATCATCAACATATAAACACACAATTAAAATCTTCTTATCAGCACCATATTTAGTGTACAGTGTGTGTTCATATGGACATTTGATAAAACCTCTCTTCGTAAAACAAGCATCTATACGACTATACCAAGCTCTTGGTGCTTATTTCAGTCCATATAGTGCTTTTTTTAATCTGTATACCTGATTCTCATAGCCTTGCTTCACATATGTAGGGGGTTGGTCAACATAGACTTCTTCCTCCAACTCTCCATGCAAGAGTGCTGACTTTACATCTAGCTGATAAATAGACCATGAATTCTGGGCAGCCATGAATAATACCAAACGAATAATGTCAAGCCTTGCAACTGGAGCAAACACTTCTTTGTAATCGACACCATGTTCTTGCTTATATCCTTTTGCAACGAGCCGTGCTTTGTATTTGTCAACTCCACTATCCTTTTTCAGCTTTGTTTTATAAACCCATTTAACACCAATGGATTTCTGCCCATTTGGAAGTTCAACCAGCTCCCAACTATTATTTTTCTCTATGGACCTAATCTCCTCATTCATGGCTTTTTGCCATTTTGAATCCTTGACAGCTTCTTGGAAGGTAATGGGATCACAATCTGATAACAAAGCATAATGGGCAATTGTATCATAGTTATCAGATTGAATACTACTAACCTCATAATCTTCCATCCATATGGGCCTTTTTCGAACTCGACGAAGACGTGATTCATCTACTGCATCAGCTGCTATTGGTGAAGTTTCTGCTGTTGTTGAAGCTTCATTTGGTGAATTTTCGGGTATTGCAAAATCTGAAATTTGTTGTAGAGGTTGTTGCCTTTCTTCTTGAGTGTCACTGTCGAACATGATTTGAGCAGGCTGCTCCTCGTTCCAATCCCAAGTGCTCCCCTCATCAAAAATAACATCTCTGCTAGTCACTATCTTCTTTGTGAGTGGATTAAACAATTTATATGCTTTGGAAGCTTCACTTATGCCAAGAAAGACACATTTTTCACCCTTATCATCAAGCTTCTTCCTTTTCTCATCTGGGACATGTACATAAGCAATGCAACCAAAAATTTTGAAGTGATCTACAGCTGGTTTTCGTCCACTCCAAGCTTCCTCGGGTGTCATGTTTTGAACAGAAAAAGTAGGACTTTTGTTCAACGCATGAACGCTCCAATTCACTGCCTCTGGCCAAAATCTCTTCAGAATTCTTCCCCTTGCTAGCAAGCTTCTCACCATATTGAGGATGGTTCTATTTTTCCTTTCCGATACACCATTCTGTTGTGGTGTATAAGCAGTTGTTAGTTCTCTTCGTATGCCTTGATCATCACAAAAATATTCAAATTCTTTTGAGCAATATTCTCCAACACGATCAGTACGCAAAGTTTTGATAGCTCTTCCTGTTTCATTCTCGACACGTGCCTTGAAGCTTTTAAATGCACTAAAAGCTCTGATTTTTCCTATTAAAAGAAAACCCAAGTTTTTCGACTATAATCATCAATGAAGGTAATTAAATATCTTTTACCCCCATTAGAAGTTGGATTGATCGGACCACAAATGTCTGAATGAACCAGCTCCAAGACATCTTTTGCTCTCTATGAATTTCTTTGAGGGAATTGAGAATGATGTTGTTTGCCAACAATACATTCTTCACAGACTTGAGATGGAATGGCAATTTGTGGAAGGCCTATTACCATATTTTTCTGTTGGAGAGTTTTTAATCCACCGAAATTCAAATGGCCATAGCGAAAATGCCAAAGCCATGAAAGATTACTCACTTTGGCCATATGACAAGTCTGGACAGTTTTAATTTGCAGCGGACACAATCTGTTTGGTGCCATCTTAGCCTGAGTAATAAGACCCCTTTTGGAATCATGTATTTCACAAATACCATTCTTGATGGTAGCTACATATCCCTTTTCCTGTAGCTGTCCAAGACTTAGCAAATTGCTTTTAAGATCAGGAACATAAAAACATTTGACATTATTTCAATACTATCATTATTCGTCCTGATTTGAACATCTCCTTTTCCCATAACATTTATTTTGGAATTATCACCAAAACTCACAGTAGTACGATAATCTTCATTTAAATGGGAAAAAAATGACTTACTTCCACACATATGATTACTGCAGCCTGTGTCTAAATACCATATGTTTGCTTCAAGCTTATTCTTATTGTCATGAACCGTCATCAACAAAGTTTCTTCTTCCTTCTTCTCTGCAAAATTTGATTTCTCCCCTTCTTTGTCTTAAGGCAGCCTAGTATAACATTCAGAGCGATAGTGCCCAAGTTTGTGACACCTGTGACACTCTACCTTAGATCTATCAAATTGTTGATGACGTCCTCTCCCTCTGCCTTGAGGAAAAGATGGATCACTATCAGTCTTGAAAATTTGAGATTATTTTCCTCCATTGCCTCGTTCACCTCCATCTCTGTTACCTCGACCTCTTCTTCCTCTACCTCTACCCCGATCAGCTGATCTATTTTGTGTCCAAGCGTTGTTGTTGGTTGAAGCCTTTAGAGCTTGCTCCTCCTTGTTTTCCTGAATGATTTTCCACTCATGAACCAACAAAGATCCTTGTAACTCGTCAAGTGAAAGTTCATCAAGGTCCTTCGATTCCTCAATAGAACAAACAATATAATTAAATTTCGGCGTCATTGACCGAAGAATTTTTTCAATAACAGTCACGTCCTATATCTTCTCGCCATGAATCCGCATTTTGTTGATGATTGCCATTGTTCTTGAGAAGAAATCATGAAACTGACTCTCCTGACTTCATTCGAAGGGTTTCGAACTCAGTCCGAAGTGCTTGAAGCTGCTGCCTCTTTGTCCTCGTTGATCCCTGGTATTTTTTCTTCATAGAATCCCATATTAGCTTGGAAGTGTCTTTGCAAAGAATTGTTTCCAAGATTGATCGATCAATGGCTTGGAAGAGAAAATTTTTTGCCTTGAGATCCTTCAACCACTGCCCTTTCTAGCGTCATTCTTTGCGTATCCGCCATTGGCGTGCCAGCTACTGGTTCTGCTATCCCTTCAGAGGCTACTTGCCAGTATTCTTTAGACCGTAAGAAATTTTCCATCAACATGCTCCAATGGTCATAGTGACCATCAAAGCGTGGAATTGCAGGTTGAACAAAATTTTCAGAAGCCATGGTTTTTCACTGCTGCCACATGAAAATAAACAAAACTGCTGCGATATAACTCTTTTATCTCACGGGTTCTCTCTCTTCTGGCTCTCTCGACCTGATCTCTATTCTCACTTTTGGCAGTGTCTCTCTCAGCTTTTTTTTCTCTTCTGTTCAAACTATTTTTAACTCACTAATTTTCTAAACTGGCTCTGATACCACTGATAATAAAGATAAAAGCACAAAGGACAAATGAAGAGAGGTACTAAACTGATGTTTATTCATTAATCAAATAGTCTTTATATAGGCAATTACACCAACGGATATACCACAAAAGCTGCCACTTAACAATGTGTAGAAACAAACTCTCCTAAAGCAGAGCATTATGCTTTTGACTAGGACCCATGCTTTCATGCCTTTGACTAGGACTCATTACTACTAAGTCACTAAAAAATAAACTCCTATTGACCAGGACAACAAATGACTCAACTGACACAACATAAACTAATATTATTGAAGACTTGGTCATATGACCTGAACGATGACAACTTAACAGGGATAACCGGTAGTTTTTGAATTCATTTATAGAAGTCATCTTTAGGTAAATTATAAAAAATAGATGGAAAGGAACGTGCGTAGGAAACGAGGGAGTAAATGAACTATCCTCTCAATTGAGAGTGCATATGCTCCTCTCTAGGAATAGTCGGGTTGAAAAGCCATCCATATTGGATCCGCAAATACAAGAGATAATTTTGGTATTTTCCCCTTTGAGAAAAGAAAGAAATAAATACCTCGAATTCTCGTTTAAAAAAGCCCACAAAAAGGCCGACAAAATAAATGTTGTGATTTTATTTTGGGGATTTCTAGAGTTTTCCCCATAATAACTACGACTATTAATTTTTTAGTTCAATTTAAATATTTAAAGAAAAATAGACTTTTTTAAAAAGGAAAAAAATAATCAAAGATATTGTATTTAATAAGATTATCATAAAAATCGAACTAAAAGTAAGCAAAAATATAAATAAATAAATATATGAATATTTCTCATTAACTATATATGATTAGTCAATCATCAAATTTAAATTTATATAAATAAGGTCCAATATTTTTTTCTTTTTTTAAAAAATTCATCCAATATTCTACTTTTCTTAAAAAAAACAAAAAACAAAAATTGGGGCAACGGGGCGGGGCGGGGCACCCGCTGCCCCGCGGGGCGAAGCGGATCAGGGCCCCACCCCGTTCCCACAGCTAGTTGGGCGGGGCGGGGCAAACCCTGATGCGGGGCAGGACAGGTTTCCGAAAGCCCCGCCCCGCCCTGCCCCACCCCATCCCATTTACACTCCTATTCTCAGCCTTGTTGCATAGTAGAATGATGGTGCATTTGACAAGTCGATGTCGTTGTCATCATTGTTGGGGGCAATTTTAGGTTGTGGTTGGATTGTTTTAATTAGAGAGAAGAGGAAGAAGAGACAAAAGAAAGAATGAGACAATAGGAGAAGAAAGAATTTTTAATTTTTTTATGAATTTAATTTTATTTTCTAAGAATTTAATAAAAGAAATAGTTAGAAATAGCTGCCACCTTACTTTTCCGTTAATTTATATACGAACATTGACAGAAGAAATAATTTTGTAATAAATTAATAATATAGGGGAATTTATGCAACAAAAAATAATTTAGAAGGCAAAATTCTACAACACCAATAATTCGGGGGACAAAAATATAATTTGTCCTATTTTTTATTATGTTGTAATATTTTGTTAAGTGTTTCGAGAAGGTTTTTGAAAAATCATATTTTCATTCTAATGCTATTCTTAGTAAGAAGGAAAAGTGAGAGAAAAAGAAAAAGTAAGAGAGAAAATGAAAAACATGAGTTGTTTCATAAGAGGGAAAAGAGAAGGGAAGAGAAAAGTCAAGATAGAAAAAGTAGTGGAGTACACAAAAATTTCTCCTAGAAAATTGGACAGATAGGGGAGAGGAAGAGTTTGGTCAATTGAGGAAATTAAATTTAGAAGAAAGACAATTTTTTTTTCATTCTACATAGTTTTTTTCTCTTCTATTTTCTCATTCTTTCCCATTTCATTTCTTCTCTATCAAATATATCCCGAGTGTTGAGCAGAAATCTCTTAGTAGTAATATGGTTTACTCGGTAATGAGGGTAGAAGAACAATGCGTAGTCACTCAATGACACTCTAAAATCTAGTTAATGTTCAACATAATCAGCGGAAAAGAATTCTTGAATGTAGGTCAGGTAGTCAGGTCATGGTTTGCTTCCAGGTCCATGGTATTCAATTCCTCATGGTGACCAATCTAGTAATATGCTAGAGGTTTTTTCCTCCCAAAGAATTTAAGGTTAAATAGGAGGACAATAATATCAAAGCCAAAAAAAAAAAAAAAAAGAAAAACGAAAAAAGAATTCTGAGATGTTGGGAAACTATTTGTAGAAAACGAAACTCTAGATGACAAAAAGCTTAAAGCAATAGAAAATATGAAGGAAAAATAGTGGCAAACAAAGCTATTTCGCAATGGAGAGAAGGGAAAATGGGGCAATGTCCTGAACCATAATTTAATCGACATATGAAGACATCACCCAGATCATGCGGCCAACATGTACTACGCATATTGTAGTAGTGTGCAACTATCATTTTCTCATTATTGTGTTAATTGTCCTAAGTTTATCAAATGTTTTCTATTAGTAGACCAACCAATATTATTTAAAGCAATTTTTTTAATGTGCTCCTATTAATTCTTAAAGATTTCAAAATGTCATTAATTGTTGTTACTATTAGAGAATTTTTATTACTTTATTTACTTTTGATGACCAAAGAAGAAAATAAATTTACTAGATCGACTCTTTTTTATATTTCGCTTCCGTATATACACACGTATATGTAAGTGGGGAGAAAAATAGGAAAAAGAAAAGGCGACAGAAGAGGGGGAAAAAAGGTATATCGTGAAAGGACTTAAATTAATATCATTGTGAAAAAAATCTAAGATAACTTATTACACAATTATATAAATAACCAGTACAGAAGAATAATGGAATTAAGGAACATCCATTGTTTGTTATTGTATTTATAAGGACACTGTTTTAATACTAAATTCATCGTTAATCGTGACAAATACATTTTTTTAGATAGCCCTTAAGCTTGACACAACTTCCATGCTTTTTATCTTCTAAAATCATGCATATTCCTTCACAAGCTTGAGCGTTGTGTTCTGTACATCTTATATTTTTCGGAAAATATTTGCTTACATGATATTCAGTCACAGGTTTTCTTCGATGAAGTACTTGATCGGCTTCTTTCGTTGACTTTGTAGTTATTCCTAGAACAAAGGATAAAAATAGAAAAAGAAAGAGTCGTGAGTATATTAGTAGGGGTGGCAATTGAGGTCACGACAAAATAATATGACTCGAAAACGATATAAAGTTAATGGGTTTGGATTTGTTTGAAATATGTACATTCAAAACAGGTTAAACCCGATTAAACACGATTAAATAACATGTCACAAGCAGATTAATCTATTAATTAAACCCGAAATTGACTCGTTTAACACGATTAAATTTTTTGAGATTTTGTATTAACTTGTGTGTATCAAGACTTAAAACTTCTCTTTATGTTTTATGCACTAAAACTTGAAAGTTTTATTTTGATTTTAAACTTCAGATTGTATGTTATATTTATTTAATTCATTATGGTTGACTGGTTATATTGGAAATATAAAATAAGTCAATAGATTATATCAAAATATATTAGAAATGTGAATTAGGTTAATATGTTAAACTTAATAGGTTAATGCGTTATATCAAGTTGAACCAAATATAGCATATTTAATATTAACATATTAAATTGAGTTCAATTAACGGGCTAACAGTACACAGGTTAATAGGTCGTGTTACGTTAGACACGACCTGAATACGACCTATTTAAATAACGTGTTAAATATGTCGTTCACATATTAACCTATTTATTTAGGTTGTTGGATGTATGTTTACAAATTATGACACGAATAATAAATGTGTTGGGTTTGGATTTGATAGTTGTTCGTTATACATATACCTTGACACGACACGGCAACATGAATTGTCACCCCTATCTATTAATAATAAACAATATATCTATCTATATTTGTATCAAAGTATGAGCATAACATAGACTAATAAAGAAAAAAAATACTTCTATAAATTGAAATAATGAAAATCAAAATTTCACCAAAGTTTAGAGAATATTAGTAGAATTAAATCTTTCATATTTAAACTCAATAATATTTATTTTTTGTATTATTTTAATTCCTAATTTTCTTTGCTTCAAAATTAAGAATAAAACTATTAAACAGGACAAATCCTTTTCGATCTTTTATTTTGTCACTAAAAAGCACATTATACGATTACTAATTAAAATTTTTGACTTTCAGGAAAAGGTAAATATATATTCACAAGAGTATTAGTAAAGTATAAAACCTAAAAATTCATTTTTCTTTTTAGTTAAAAGAGTAAAAAAATTGTTTTTGAACACTTAATATATGTATGCATATTATGCCTATAATGACAATAGTGTTGATACATTGCTTGGAGCTCTAAATTGTTCAGGTTCAGTACTTTATATCATATCATATATAATATAGTTGTTATGGCATTCTATATATAATTCGATAAATAATTACATTTTAAGAATAAAATATATTCAAGAGAGAGAGTATTTACCATTTGCTAAACAATAGATCAGAATGAGAATAATGAGGATGTTGAGCAAAAACACGTCTCTATATGCTTTTTCCATTTCCTTTCAAAAACCAGTGGATGAAGATAAATGATAATAATAGCCTAGTTTAGATGCTTGTAATATTATATTAGTAATTAAATGGTTTTGATGCTTGTAACATTATATTAGTAATTAAATGCAACTTCATTTTCATTAACCAAAAAAAAAAAAAACGAAACTTTATCTACCAAAAGTTTGTCCCATTTGTTTAATATAAACTCTTCCACTAATCTCCTTTCCTATTAGCCATTACTAGATATTTTTGTTGCAAAAATAATTAAACAGCAACACCTTGGCTACACAGTAAAACCTCCAATTCTAATTTCAACTTTTTATGTAATTTCACCCCTAATTATCCTAACTGTCTCACTGTTTTTTCCAAATTTGAACCGTAAGGCCTAAATAAGATTTGTAATACATCTACGGTTGCAAATCACCAAAATTTCACTGTTTTTCATGAGAACTAACTTTAAATCATATATATATATATTTTTAAAACAACATGAGAGTTAGGTTGGAAATAAATTCAACTCTAGGGTTTGCTAGTTAAGTTCAACATAGAAATTTAGCTCTCCAAGCTATTTCTAAGTTCCGATTTCATCGAAAATTTATGGAGTTAGCACCATGAATTCAGTTGTACTACAACATTTTCATAGAATTGTTTTTTTTACTGCTATATCATTAATAGAGAGTACATAAATTCCATAGTTACATAATATTAGAGTATTACAGAAATCTAGAATGTAACAAATATAAAGTGTAAACTATCATTAAAACTCAAAAAATATCAATCTGAATATTGGGCACTCAAAAGAAATGAACACATGATAATCATCAAGAAAAGAATCATTTCAAAAATGTTATAGTATGAGAAAAATTATGTCTCTCAAATATACAAAATTGCAAAACATAATCATTGAATTCAAGTAATTTTAGATGCTCAAATCAACTCCCATATACGTATAGAATATATCACGGACAAATCAATGGAACAAACAATTGGAAATTAACAAGTGTAATAAAAAGATAATATAAATTAAGAGAACAATCAATGGAACAAAGCTTTAGATTACAATTTCACCAGACCACGTCACTTGAATTTTTGCATCTCTTATCAAACTAAATTGGTAGCCAAGTAATTTTGATTTATCTACAAGTCTCCTTTGATAGTCTCATAATCAATCCACTATGTTCCTATGAGGATTAATATTAGGAAAAAAAAAATGCATTAAGATCAAGTTCTCTTTAATGGCTACACAAATAAAGTATTTATATTCTATCTCACACTATATGTGTTACTTTATTCTAGGAAAAACACACAAATCCATTTTTTGTGTTCATTATGGTACCAAATATCACCTGACACAAAATAAAATAAACAATTTAAATAAGAAAGGCAAATATCAAAATGAAGACAAATAATTCAATCAACATGATTGGGGGACACTGTAACCTTGCAAAAAAAAAAAGAAAAACAAAATCTACAAAAGCTAATCATTGATAGAATCACTAAATAAATTAAAAAAGGAAAGAGTTTAAATTATAAAAAAAAAGAAGAAAGAAACTAGTGTAGAAAAGTTCTTCTTCAAACTTCACTTGTTCCCCTTTTGGTTGCGCTCTTATATGTCCCCTCTACAAAGTTCCTTTTTTAAATTTCTAAAAATAAAATTGTACCAGAAAAAGGCTCTTAGAATACAATTTCCAAAATTCAAATATTGAAATCCTATAGAAAAAAATTTATTATTATTTTTTCCTTTCTTTCCTTTGTGTCCCCAATCACGGGTACGATCGAAGGTGAAGGACAAGCTCTCGTTCTTGGTCTTTCCCTCGTTCGTCTTTTCCTCTCTTCCTCTCTTATTTCTTTCTTTGTTCTTTTTTGGCTCTTGCTTTTGTTTTCTTCATGGTTTAGTAATTCCCATAAAATTATAGAGGTATGTTGGGCATTCAGTGCAAAATACTGCTACGTTCCAAAAGTTTTAAGAGTGAGTTTATTGCAATACCTCTTAATAATAAAAAATATTATTACAAGATACAATCAACGAAAATTACATTAAAGTATATTCAAAATGACAGACAAAAAATGTAAAACTCTTAACACCCTAATAAACACCGGGAGTCTTAAATATTTTCTCAAAAAGGGAAAGAGAAAATTTCCTAAGACAAAAACGTCGAACTTTCTTTACTACATGCACATTTGTGTATATATTTACTATAAAAATAAAAGGCTAAACTCCAGATAAAGAATTTCCAATCTTTTTTATTTTAAGAAATGAATAGATCTCTGCAAGTCAACAATATGAAAACAAATATAGTCAATCTACAAGAAAAACCAAAGAATCCAAATTGATGATTACAAGATGCATATGAAAAAGTACATCTTATTACTTGGCTACTCACCCATACGATTACTTCTAAAAATAGAAATAAAAATAAAAGGGTTAATAATAGCAATGCCCTTAAATTATACTCATTGTACCATTTGATCCCTGAATTTTTAACTTACATAGTAATAACCTTTAAATTATGTAATTGTTACGATAATGACCCTTTTATCACAAGCTGCCAAATATTCAATAGAAATAGTCATTATAAAATACACAGTTTGGTGACTATGATTAAAAATAAGACTTCGAATTTTCAACTTACATAGTAGACTGTCAAGATTTATATAATTATTATAGCAATGACTATTTTTTTTCTACAAACTATTAAATTTTTAACAGAAATGAGTCATATCATATGCAAAGCATATAATTTTATAATTATAGCTGAAAATAAGATTTTGATTCTTAGAAATAAATAATGGTCAATTATACGCTTTGTCTATAACTATTTTCTATTAAAAAACTACCAGTTTGTGAATGTGATATTGATTTAACAAGAACATAGTTCAGGGCCATTATTATGTCAGATGAAAATTCGGGAGCAAAGTGGTACAATGAGTATAATTTAAGAGCCATTATTATTAGTATCAAAGTAAATTTTTTCTTCAATTTCATCATCAAGTACGAGAAACCAAAACCCAACAACCTTCCTTCATAGTGCGCTATTCATGAGTGCAGATTCACTGATTCATTCCACATCAAACACAACATATTTGCAATATTTTTAAAGATCAATGAACTAAGATCCTTAATATATGGGTTCCCAATTCAATATGTATTTTTTTTAGCCGTTGGGTTTTATCTAACGGTTATCATAATTTGAATTGTTGAAAAAAAAAAAAATAAAAATAAATACTAATTATTTAATATTTTTCTCTTTCCAACTTTTATTATGAAAAAATGAGTGCGATGATTTTTAATTGGGAAAACAATATCTACGAATAAGTTAAAAAAATACCTAATGAATTGATGCCATATATATATTCATATATATATATCAATGACGACTCAAATTTATGAGAGTAAATAATTCAAAATTTTTATAGAATTGGTGTTTTTTTTCTTTTTTTTTTTTTTTTGAGCACGAAGGAAGAGATAAATTAAAGTGGAAGTAATTTAAAATTTATAAAATTTATGAGGGAGACGAATTTGTGGATGGTAAGGTAATTCTCAATCATAATCACCATAGACCATTTTGGAACTAATGAGGGAGTGGGGACGAAAATAAAAATATTAAAATTTTAGAAGAGTGAAGAAGCAGCCTAACGGCCCCATCTCAGGAGTTAGGCCCAGTCATCAGAGCCCAAGAGCCCACGAAGTAGTGTGGCTGGACTGTGGCAAGTTCAACTACAGAGTCCATTTTTACATCATAACAACAGATTCCTCAACACACACACTCTCTCTCTCTCTCTCTCTCTCGTGTCAGAACAGTCTTACACTTCCCACTCTCTCCGATCACCGAAAATGTCTAAACATATGAAAACGTTCGGAAGCTTTTGATCAAAACTCAGCCACCAGAGGTCAGTCTGTTTCTTTTTTTTTTTTTTTTTTTTTTTTTTTTAAGGATTTGTTTATTGTCATTTGCTGTTCTTTTTATTGAGATTCATATCAATATATTTATATGATGATGTTTCTGTAGACTGAATAGCGTGGTGTCGTTTGTATTGATTATTTTACCTAATTTTACCATAATGTTTAGCATGCCCTTTAAATTCAAATGACTTTTCTTTCTTATTTGGTTGACATTCTAATTCGAAATTTTGATTTTGAACAAGTTTTCTAGGAGTCGGCATTTCCGTATATATATTTCTGTGACTTTTTCTTGTTTTGTTTTTGTTTTGAAAAGAAAAGAAATAAAATTTGTTAAGAAATGGAATATTATTTTTTATTTTTTATTTGGTTATGATCAAATCTGTATCGACACGGTAGAGAGGGTTTCATTTTTACTTTTTTTTTTTTTTTTTTTTTTTTCAAAAAAGGAAAAAGAACGTTGGATTTTGGAGTTCTATAGGTTGAAAAGGTTGGTGATAGGTTTTATGTACTCTTTCTTGAATTTTAGTAGGCAGCTAGAAGTATTGGTAATTTTTGAAATCCATTTGGAGATATGTAAATTCTTATTTTGGTATGGAATTTTAATATGATTTAGATGAGTCATCATCTCTAAAATTGTTAAGGAAAAGAATAAAAAATTATATGAACATTTGTGGTACTACCCTTTTTGATAGGATTTCTGCCCTTTTTTTTCTTTTTTTTTTCCCTCTTAAAGAAATTAATGAAATGAATTTAGAAATAACTTACTGCTTCTTAGAATACTTGGAATCAAATGATAATAAAGATTTAAACCATGATGATTTTGTTACAGGTGTAGCTTTTACTCCCTGCATTTTTGGCAATTTCGAGTATTTTAAATTGCATTTGTAGGAGCAGAATGACAGGTTCCACTTGTGGGCATGAATTTCTAGACAGTGATGGTGTTTCCGAGGATGAAACTTTTAAAAGATTTCATGAAAATGAAGTGATGGAACTCGTGGAAGATGAGCCACTCTCAAGTTGCAATTTGAATAATGTTATTACTGATGGCTTTATTCCCATGGAACTGCCAGTGGAGGGTTCTGGTGCAGAATGTTTTGAGCCATACACTGGGATGAGTTTTCTTTCGCTAGATGATGCAAGAGATTTCTATTATGAATATGCCAAGCGCATGGGTTTTACAATAAGAACAAATAGAATTCGACATTCATTAAAGAACATGGCTATAATAGGGAGAGACTTTGTTTGTTCAAGAGAAGGTTTTCGATCTTCCAAACATACGCTTAGAAAAGACCGGGTTCTTCCTCCACGACCAGTTACTAGAGAAGGGTGCAAAGCAATGATAAGGTTGGCAGCAAGGGAGGGAGAGAAATGGGTCGTTACGAAATTTGTTCGAGAGCACAGTCACAAGCTGATGACTAATTGTAAATTTCCAGGGGAACTGCCAATTGTGAATATTCTCAGTGAGGTATGTTGGTCTACAAATAGATCTTACTTAATTTAGATTTGATTGCATTGAACCATATTGTAATGATTTGAAAACATGTCAATTTATTAAATTAGCTTACATGGTATCCCACATCTCTTACTTCTGTTCAGTAAGTTTATTGTGCATTCTGTAGTCCGGCCTCATTCAATGAACTGCCTTTATGAGCTGTTGACAGTTGTGTTTCCAACTAGCAAACTGGAGTAGGCCGGTCTTCACGTTCATACCTTCTGTTCTCATGGCTTACAGGACATTAGCAGCAGCTATTTGGACTTAATTTAATCACTACCTGTCCTGCGGTATAGTTGTTAAATTAGGAGGTTATAGTGGAGTTAACCTGGTAAATACAAGTTATCTTAATTGAGTAGTTAACAGTTTATAATCTTATATTAATGCATTTCTTGTCTTTTAACTACTCGTATCAGTTGGTTCCATTGATTTATTTTCTCATTTTTTTTCCTCGTAGAGTATTAAGGAAAAGTATGGCTTTGGAATTAGATCTGCTTCTAAGATTGTTGCAGAAAATATAGCTTATTATGAACAAGATTACCATGTAGAAATTATCTCGACAATCTTAACTGTCATTTAGACTAGTATAGCTTACTGCACTCAACTTTAGTTATTCATGTTTATCATGTAAACAGTAAAGGTAATATTGATAAATGTTGATGACAGCATTCTACGCCACAGTAATTCAGTAAACCTTTCTCAAGTACATATTGCTTTACTTGCTTCTATACTTGTTAGGGATAATATCATTTTTATACCCTGTATTTTGACACTTTGTTCAGTTTATACCTTCTGTTTTGGTTATTATCAATATTGACCCTTAAATTTAATATTTGTTACAAATTTATACCCTGACACTAATTTAGAGTAATTAATTTACCAAGATAATTTAATAAACTCACTTTCAGATTAGTTTTTATATGGTTTATTTTCAATTTTTTAAACAGCAACTTGGTAAATTAACTGCTTTAAATTGGTGTCAGGGTATAAATTTGTAACAGATTTC
>JXTC01000103.1:614042-628729 GCA_002914845.1 Trema orientale | reverse complement strand
AGTTAAGGGTGACCTCCTTGTTAATTTTAAAGCCAGTGGAGTTCATCAAATTACAAGCAGATGAAGGTGTTGTAATTATTTCCTCTTCATACATGTATTTTGCTTTCTCGGAGGGGAAAGAAAAGGAAAAGAAGAAAAGAAGTCCAATCTAGTTTAGCATAGAGTTTGGAAGTCTGTTCTTTTCACGAATAAGTCTGAGTTTTCACTATGGTAATGTAATTTGTGTATCAATTTCATTTTCGTCAGTTGTTCTGATACTTTTTCCGATAAGCATTATATTTGGGTTTTATAAATAAGATCAAAATAACCCTAAAATCTGTAAATTGTCAATGTCTAGCTGTCACGACTGGAAATTGACTTTAAGTAATTTTAAATGAAAATATAATTAAATATTGAGTTTACAAAATTCAGAAGAAGTTTAGTACTCGAAATTTTCATTTTAGTCTTCAAAACCTTATAAATTCTATAATCAAGAATCCTCTCAATTGTTTTAATTTTCTCAAGAAAACAATCACTTAAAATTGTAATTATACTTAATTAGTTTAGAAAGTTTTTTTTAAATCATAAATTTTGGTAAAATGAGTTCAATTTAAAACTTCAAGTCCATTGTCCAAAATAATTTACATAAAATCATTTGTGATTCCAAGTACTCAAATTTGTAATATTAAATACTTTCATACGTCCACTTAGTAAGAATATTAAACTTGGCTAAATGTTTGAACGAGGAAAAGAAATTAAACAAGATATAAACACAATTTTTATAAATTAGTCCACGAAATTTCATATTCATTTAAAATATGTAAATTCATAATTAAATTAGTTTTAGAATCAAGTAATCCAATCTCTAGCTCAATCGAGTAACTAGATAGTACTACGGTGTTATGGAGGGTGTTTGACATCGTTTGACGGTCGTTTGAAGAGTTGGAGGGTCGTTTTCGAATCCTCAATCGCTCGCTTTGAAAAGTTGTTTAACCAACGGAGCCTCGAATCGAAAAGTGGACTTGACTACTGAATTCTTAGTACCTAAATTAGCTAGGTTAGATATATAACTTGACCAATTCAGACTTGGGCCAAAATCTAACTTTGTGACACGCAAAACGAGATAAATTTAAGCCATTAGATTTCATTTTCTGTGCCCGTCACCAAACATAGTCAATATATACATATATATCAAACTTCATGTTTTCATGAGTATATTACAAATATGAGGTTTATTTTACGATCTGATAGTCGGATTGGAAAAGCAATACACAAAACTAGAAAAGCTTAAATTATTCAATAATGGCAAATTTCAATCCGAACAATATTAGGTTGAGATATATAGACCACGATGATCCTCGTGTCGAGACGAGTTGATCAAACCCGGTTTCACGGCATGAGGTGGCTGGAAATGTCGCCCGCGTTCGATTTTCTCCACGACTATTTTTGCTTTGATGTCGCTGGCAGAGAATTTTGACGACGTCCAAATTTCGGCAAGCAGCCCGTGCTAAGGTGGTGGCTCTAGGCTATCCCTGACTATCGTCGTCAACTTGGAAGCCGTCGCCCGTGGTGACCTATTTTTGCCGACGTCTATCGAGAAGAGAGAGAGTGTGTGTGTGTGTATGTGTGTGTATCGTATAAAGGAGAGAAAAAGAGACAGAGAAATCTATTTTTTGGGCACGTGTTACCCATTTAATGGGTTCTGAACTTTGCTCTTAAACCCCTCGTTTGAGTATCTTTTCATTCAATTTCTCTAAATTGCTGTTTATTCCCCATTTTTTAGGAGTCCTTTCATTTAAACCCAAATTCGAAATTAATTTATTATTATTATTATTATTAATTTTTTTAATGGTTAAAAGACCAAATTACCATTATTAAAATTGGGATTTTACACTATCAAAGCATGGAAAAAAGAATTAATCCATTGAGAAATTTTCAAGGATACGATGGGCTGAACTGAATGGACGAAATGGCTTAGTTATACTTCTAGTTGATTTTGAAGGATATTTACATCTTGGGGTCTAGTAAGCCTTTTAGGACAAATTGCATATTCCCCTCCCCCCCACCCCCCGAATCACTAGTTATGTAGAGTTTTGCCCACTCATTTATTCTTTTTTGCAAGAACCCCCAAATTATTTAATCGTGGAAAAAACACTCCTTCTATTATCTTTTGTGATGGAACGATGTATTTAGGGACTTTTAGAGGATAATAAAGTAATCATAATGTTTAATTTTTTTTTTGCTATTATTGGGACTTTAGAAATATTCAAGTTTCCTAATTTAAACCGAAATCTCCTAACCCTAAATCACACGCATTTCTACATCAAGGAAAAAAAAATCGAATGCAGTCAGGTTAAGTCGAGGACTCCTCCTTTCTCTTCTTCTTCTCTATTAACATCCTTTGTTAAAGAGACTTTCAAGAAGTGAAAAGAACGATGAGCAACTTTGTCATCCTTCTTCTTCTCCATAATTAGTTTTTGCTATACTTGCTTGCTTATGAGTTTCTCATATTACTGGAGCATGACATCAAGCTACTTTAATGGAGGTTGGGGGCTTGTTTTTCTTTGGAGAAGAAGACTACAGTATGAGAGGAAAAATGGAAGAATTTGGAGTCTAATTTAAGGGTATATAAGTGAGGGTATTAAATCTGTGCATAAAAGTTTTAATTACCCTTGTTTTGGGGTGAGACATCATAGTTCTGTCTGTGTTATGGGTGGAATGTAGAAAAAGAGGAATTTTTTCCACAATCAAATAATTCAGGGGGATTTTTGCAAAGAGAAACAATTGAGAGGACAAAACTCTGTAAAGATGATAGTTCGAGGGACAAAGATACAATTTGTCTAGCCTTTTATAATGAAAAAAGTAGATTCATCTATCAATTTTTTTAAAACTAACTCTTATTGCTATGTTACTCATGTAAAATTACTTTGATGTTCTATTTCCTAACAGACTTTAAAAGAATACATTCTTATCCAATAAATCCCAAACTAATTCTGCCACCACTACTTGCAATATTATTACGAAATGATGACATATAATTGTGTAAATAAAATCCACAAATGCACGGATGGGGGATAAGTAATAAAGTGATAAGAAGTATCATATCACGAGGATTGATTTTTCCCAAGTTATGCTAAATACTATGGTTTTGGTAATTTAATTTTATCTAAGCGATCAATTAAGAGCAAGAATTAAAGAAATTTAAACTAATGAGTTAACTAAAGAATTAACAAAGTAAAAGGCAGGAAGATGTGATTTTAAGTAATGGAAAAAATCTATAATCAAAGGGATTCTAGGGTCTTGACGTCACTTTATTTTTCATATATTCTTCCTATTGAGTAATTATCAATTAAGTTCATTCAATTCATTAATCAATGTTTAAAATTAATCTTATTATATTTCCCAAGTCTCAAATGAGATCCTATGCATGTATGTTCAAGTTGATATCCCTATCTAACTTGTTTACCTACATATTCATTAAGCATCCCTAAAGTGATCATCTAAATTGAAACATCCCCAGCTATACTATATATAAATACACTCACTTATATATAGGAAAGCTAAACAGTATCCATTCACCTTTAATAACCTTGGAAAAGTGGAAAGTAGAGGATAAATTTAAACTTTTCTATTTAACTTTGAAAATATCCGTAATACCCTTATTGTACAATGCAGAAATATACATTATGTATGATAACTCTATGAAAATAGAGTTATCTTATGTGTTCTTAGTCTTAGGATAGTTGTTTTAAAGGAATAAATTGTCTATTTTAGGTGTCTTTCTTTACTTTATTTTAGTTTTTGATGTTTCTGATGTTTAAGATTTAATTTAGTCAATATCTATTCTATTTCTCTTAATTTTTAGTAGAATTGTTGATTCTGGATTTGAGTTTTGTAGTATTAAACTGGCAGCATTTTGGAAAAGCTGAACTTCAAGTAAAAGCTGGAAGTAACTTTGCTGCAGCAGCACGCCGGAGCAATACTGAACAGCAGATTCCTTTTTCCAGCTAGCATCTATTTCGTACAGCTGGTGTTGACAACTAATATTAAATATCAGCTAAGGGAAAATGAAGCAAAGTGGTCCTCACTCCTTTATTTGGCTGACACGTGTACTAGGGTACCTCACTTATCCTAATATAAAAGAAAAAGTGTACTGTAAGAAGAAAGAGAGCTTAGCGGCTGAGCTAAGAAAAGGAATACGGAAAAGGAAAGAAAGAAAGAGAGAATAGTACAAAGAAGAAAGGATGAAGAAGAGGAAGTACTAGCACCTGGGAGCTCAAATTCGTCACATTTCCAGCTAGAACTTTCCTTTACTTCTTTCAATCTCTCTTGTATTTAATTTCTTTTTCTTTTCTTGAATTCTCGATAATCAATGGAATATTTTGGGTTGTTGACTTTTAAATTCCAGACCATGAGCTAAGTTTCCTTAGCTGGGATTGTGATGAATCTAAGATTGTAATAATGGATTAAAGTTGTTTTAAATATTTATGGTAATTTCTTCTTGTTCATTCAAGTGAGCTTCATTATTATTTCCTTTTATTGCTTGGCCATCAATATTTAGGATAAATAAATTAGAATTAATTCTGAAAAGGTTAATCTTAGTTCGATCTAGCTTGAATGATGCATGTTTCAATCATCTCCTTAGTAGATCTTTGAATTAGTAATGGTATAGGAATATATTATTACCATGCAAACCCATTTGAAATTGATGCTATAAATGGTGTTTTGAGAAATGGGTAAGTATAGGAATATGTTAAACCTGGTTTGAAGAACTTTAAACGTAATAAATTCGGAAGATTATTATGTGCAGATTGAATTTTCGGTTACTGGAGTAATTTTGCCATAAGCATTGCTGCAGCAATTACACCCCGATTTGCAACCAAGGAGGATTCAATTATCCCAGCTTAATCCCACCACTGATTCACAATCACTTAATTAGATCGTGCTATTTTCTGCTTAATATTCATATTTCTTTTGCAACAAATTTTTATTATTTTGTTGTAAATGTTTATTTCTCATTCCTTAAACTAGTTTGTTTGACATTTAGTTTTTACAATCAATTTTAGTAATCAATCCCTGTGGAGACGATACTTAACTTACTATTATATTACTTGTTCAGCACGTGCACTTGTGTAGCAATTATAAAATCCGCAACAATGTACAATATAAAGTACCATTCTAACACTGATCACAACTCCCACAGGATCAGTATATACATCTACTTAGTGAAAATATATACAAAGCCCTCAAAAAGTCTTTCTTCTTTAAAACTAGCATATGAACAGCATTGGAGTAGAAACGGCTCAGTCAATATTACCCCTGGTTATGATCATCTGCATCACAAGAATTAAATGAGCAATAGCCTAGTAAATGAAAATTCATGCATGCTTATGAATAGTTTGTACACAAAACTTAATTTATTATTGTATCCTTAATTTTCTAAGAAAAATATTAACTTTTGAATCATGATTGGGCCCCCTCCTTAGTATAGTTCCTAACTCAGTGATATAGCATGTATCCTCTTAATAAATATCATTTGAGTCTTACCCTGTCTTGGAATTAACCTCAAGGGATTTGACCTCTTTTTTGTTTGGCATATCCTGTCTTGGACTTAACCTCAAGAAATTTCACCATATTTACCTACAAGATCAGCAAGATAAGAATCACACCTCTTTTTAAAATAAATAATATTTAGGATATAAGATTCTTTATTAATATCATAACCTGTAAATAATTATTTTGTACATAAAAATATGACATGTCTCATGAAAATGATATGAACAATTTTTCAATATATAAAGCTCAATGTCATTGATATATCACCTTTAATATATACAATCATATATATATATATATTTTCTTGTGATGTTAGAGTAGAACTTCTACTTACCTTGTACTTGAGAATAGAAAAAAAAAAAAAAAAAGCGAAAGGTAGATTTCCTTCTTCAAGGAGTTTGATATGCTTAGATCCCTATTGTATATAATTCCATCTAACTCAAGATTCAAATACAAGTACACATAATCAAGAAATATTTCTATGAGAGAAAACAAATCATAGAATATTCTCATTCCTATAATCAGATTATTAGCTATAGCTTCTAATTATAATATGCCTCAATACAAATTTGCTCTCTTTTATGATATCAATATAGAAAAATTGAAATGTTCAAATTCTAAGAACTTTAAAGATTAATTCAAAACTTAGACTCCAAAACTATAAATATAAAAGTCAAAGTACAAAAGTCATTATCATGAAATCACATCTGAAATATTACATAGGTTTGGATGTTAGTTACAATTGGTCCCAAGAAAAGAAAAAAACAATTTAAAGTACACAAGCATCATTATGTTAAGACACACATTTAATATCCTTTTTATAATTTACTACTAAACTTTTGAATTGGTAAAGTTCCATATAATTTGTGCCATTCACAATAAATAATGAAATAAACTAATTTGTAATCATCAATTCTATCTATAGACATAAAAAGCGATCGTTAAATCTTCTATTTAAAATTGTGAATTTGATATGTTATCTACTGCCTCTAGAAAATAGATAAAATATCACTAAAGTTTATAAAAAAATTACACATATCAGTAACTATAGAATTGGTTCTCAATTTGAGGAAACAGAATGGCCTTTTCCAATTCTAGTCAATAAGTAATTAACAACAATTGAAAAAATGTGGAAGAATAAGAATACATATTAAAGACAACATCAAAATCGATAAATTGCTCTCACCTTTATTGTAGATTATTATTGCAATCCAAAAGATTCCATTCAAGTTTTAGTGATGAGAAGGGTAAAAGAGCTTTCCATTTTGAGGGTAGTAATACATCTCTTGATCTTGCTGATTAATATGGGTAACAAGCTAATATAAGTAAAGTTTTATACAGTTGGTCTACTAACTAGAGAAGTGAGGAGAGTTGCGGACTTCACTATGCACTCTTTACCAAGCATAAGGTGAAGCGGTTACTTTATTTTACATGAAATAGAGTTGCTTAGCATAAGATTTGTCATTTATCTAAAGATATATTCATACAAAAACATATGAAATTGTTAATATTTGTATTAAAATATCAAGAATTAACAATTACAAACAGCACCAAGTATCAAACTTTTGCAATAATACCCATAACATAGCTCTTTTTTTTTCGTTTATAAACATTACAACTTATGATTGAACCCTTTACCTATAAGCATATAAAATTTCTCCTTGAATTTAAAATTGATCATTTACTATACACGTAAACTAGAAATATTTGATTAGTTAATAAAAATTTTAATCATTGAAATAAAACTCGCTTTAGTATTTTATCGATAAGAATATATATATATATAAACATGTTAAAATTTCATGGCAACATGTTTATTATTGGCTAAATGCATTTATGAGAACTTTGGACAGTACAATTCTCCCCTCCTTATAAAATTTCGTCCTCAAAATTTAACGTGCCGAATAATTCTGGATATTTGATTCTCATCTCATCCTCTCGTTCTCATGTAACTTCCTGTACTGAATGATTTCTCCAGAGCACTTTTACCAAATTAATCCTCTTATTCCTCAGTTCTTTCTCTTTCTTATCTATGATCTGGACTGCTTCTCCTCATATGTTAAGTCTTGGCTTAGTTCTAGAGGTTCATAGCTTAAAATATAAGAAGGATTTAGAATGTACTTTTTCAACATTGAAACATGAAAAACATTATGTACCCCTGATAATGATGGTGATAGTGCTAATCCGTACGCCTTACTCCCAATCCTTTCTAGAATTTCAAATGGTCCAACATACCTTGGACTTAGTTTTTCTTTCTTGCCAAACCTCATCACCCCTTTCATTGGAGAAACTTTCAAGAAAACATGATCGCCAGTATCGAATACTACATCTCTCCTTCTCTTATCTGCATACTTCTTTTGTCTATCTTGAACTATCCTCATTCTTGTTCGAATTTTCTCTACAATCTCTACAGTTTATTGAACTAGTTCTGGACCTAATAGCTTCCTTTCTCCAACCTCGTCCCAGTGGACAGGAAACCTTATTTTCTTCCATATAAAGCTTGGTAAGGAGCCATATCAATCGTTGCTTGATAGCTGTTATTGTAGGTAAACTCAACTAGAGCTAGATATTTATCCCAGCTTTCTTGAAAATCCAACACACAAGCTCGAAGTAAATCCTCTAAGGTCTGAATTACCCCTTCTAATTGTCCATCAGTCTGTGGATAATTAGCTGTGCTAAATGCTAACTTAGTTCCCAAAGCAGCACGTAGACTTTTCCAGAAAATAGAAGTGAACTTAGGATCTCTGTCAGAAATAATAGACACAGGTACCCCATGAAGTCTAACAATTTCCTGTATATACAATCGAGCATACTGATCCATAGTATAGGTTAACTTAACTGGAAGAAAATGAGCTGACTTCGTTATTCTGTCCACAATTACCCATATAGAATTAAATCCTCATTGTACTGTAGGCAAACCAAAAACAAAGTCCATTGTAATATTTTCCCATTTCCATTCTGGAATCAGTAAAGATTCTAGCAATCCAGCTAGTAGTTGATGTTTAGCTTTGATCTATTGACAAGTCAAACATTGAGTCATAGATTCTGCTACATTCTTCTTCATATTAGGCCACCAATAATGTTGCTTCAAATCTCGATACATTTTAGTGCTTCTAGGTTGAATTGAATAAGGAGTGCAATGAGCTTCTGTTAATATCTCCTTCTTGATCTCATCTTTATCAGGTACACTCAATCTTCACTTAAACTTCAAGGTTCCATCCTCTGAAATCGAAAATTCTATTCTTTTTCCTTCCTCCACTTCTTTCTTTAATTGAGTTAAATGGGCATTTTCTTATTGGCCCTGTTTGATCTTCTCTATGAGTGTTGGTTGTAACACAAGGGTAGATAATCTGGTTGTTACATCTCTGATAGGAATAATCTCTCTTTCTATTCTTATAGATCTCTTAAAATTGGTTTCTGCTCCTCTAGAACTATATCAATAGACTTTCTGCTCAAAGTATCAGCTACCACATTCGCCTTGCCAGGATGATAATTGACTATACAATCGTAGTCTTTGACCAATTCTAACCATCTTCGCTGTCTCATATTCAACTCTCTTTGAGTGAGAATATATTTGAGACTTTTATGGTCTGTATATATTTCACACTTTTTAGCATATAAATAATGTCTCCAAATCTTTAGTGCAAAGACAATAGCTGCAAGTTCTAAATCATGTGTCGAATATTTCTTTTCATATTCCTTAAGCTGTCGAGATGCGTAAGCTATTACCTTTCCATTCTGTATCAGCACACAACCCAAACTATTTTTAGAGGCATCACTGTATACAACGAATCCTCCGGATCCTGATGGTATGATAAGCACAGGAGCTGTGATCAACTTTTGCTTTAAAGTTTGAAAACTATCTTCACATGTATCTGGCCATTGGAATTTAGCATTCTTCCTTGTTAACATGGTCAATGGAGTGGCTATTCTTGAAAATCCTTCAACGAATCTTCGATAGTAACCAGCTAATCCTAAAAGGCTTCTAACTTCTGACACATTAGTTAGTTTAGGCCAGTTATTTACTACTTCTACCTTTCCTGGATCCACCAAAATTCCTTCCTTAGATACAACATGCCCTAGGAAAGTAACTTGTTCCAACCAAAACTCATATTTCCTGAATTTGGCATAAAGCTTCTTTTCCTTCAAAATCTGTAAAACAGCCCTTAGGTGGTCCTTATGTTCCTCATACGACCTTGAATATATCAAGATATCATCAATAAAAATAATAACAAACTTATCAAGAAACTCTTCTATAAAAGCAGCTGGTGCATTTGTTAATCCAGAAGGTATTACCAGGAATTTATAATGACCATACCTAGTCCGAAATACCGTTTTCTACACATTCTCTTTCTTAATCTTCAACTGATGATCCTGATCTCAAGTCAATCTTAGAAAATACTGAGGCTCCTTATAATTGATCAAATAAATCATTAATTCTCGATAAGGGATACTTATTCTTGATAGTTACTTTGTTCAGTTCTCTGTAATCTATGCATAGCCTCATAATACTATCTTTCTTTTTCACAAATAATACTGGAGTACCCCAAGATGAATAACTAGGGCATATAAATCCCTTGTCTAACAAATCTTGTAACTGCACCTTTAATTCTTTTAGTTCAGCTGGGACCATTCTATACGGTGCTTTCAAAATAGGAGCTGTCCTGGGTAAAAGATCTATTACAAACTTAATTTATCTATCTGGAGGCAACCCTGGTAAATCTTCTGAGAATAACTCTAAAAATTCTTGGACCACAGAAACATCTTCAGGTATTAGCTTTTGTTCTGCTGTAGTATCCACCACACTAGCCAGTTACCCAACACAACCTTTATTTAATATTCTCTTAGCCTTCATAGCAGAAATTATTGGTAGTTTTCTTTTTCTTGGAATGCCACTGAACACAAATTGTTTCTCCCCCGGTGGCTGAAACTTAACTTGCTTCTAATTACAATCAATAATAGCGTGATACTTTGTCAACTAATCCGTACCCACTATTACATCAAAGTCTTGTATATTTAGTACTACAAAATCAGCATACAAACTTCTCCCATCAATCAAAATCTAGCATGCCCTTAGAATCTGATTTGAAATAATATCATCCCCTGATGGAATGGTTACACTATAATTCACTTCTAAGCATTCAGGTGTTGTACCCAATTTTCTCACAAATGCATTAGATGCAAATGAATGTATTGTACTAGAATCTATCAATGCATTAGCAAGAATACCAGAAATTAAGATCTTACCTTCTATAACTGATGGATCATATGCTGCCTGTTCTGCACTCATAGTATACACTCGCCCTTGAACTTTCTTCGGATCTCTTTGCTGAAGTGTAGGACAATCTTTAGAATAATGACATATCTTGTGACACTTGAAACACTAATTAGTACCTTTGAAACATTCTCCAGCATGCGACTTTCCACACTTGGTATAAGTGGGTTTAGTTGAGGTGGCACCTTGTTCTATTTTAGGTCGATTCGCATTTCCTAGCTTCTGTTCATTTTTCTTCTGATCTCCTTGTCTCCATTGTCCCCTTCTTGCCACAAAAGCTGCTTTCTTCTCATTTAGTATCTCAAGCTGAGTTTGTTATGCTTTAAGTGCCATGTCAATCACTTCACTAAACTCTGTAACCCATGCTACAATTACATCTCTTGAAATATTTCCCCTAAAACCTCTTAAGAAGTACTCGACTTTCTCTTTGTTATCACCTCTTATCCATGGGACAAACGGAGACAATTCCTCATATTTTCTAATGTATTCTCCCACAGACTTATTTCCTTAGCGCAAATGAAGAAACTCCTCAATCTTTGCTGCCTTTGCTGTGTCATTGAAGTATTTCTGGTAGAACAGCTCTTTAAATGTATCCCACGTCAAATTCTGGGCAACTGGAGTTACTCTAATCATCTCCCACTAGTTACGAGCTCCCATTTTCAGTATATAAATAGCACATGGCACTCTCTCCTCATCACTGAGTCTTATATATTCAAAGATAACTTCTAAGGATTTTATCCATTCCTTTGCTGTATATAGATCAGCTCTGCCAACAAAATCTATAGGATGTTGCTTCCTAAATCTTTCATAGATTGGCTCAGAATTTTCTTGTCTTGGAGGAATCACTGGAGGTAGTGGTTTTTTTTTATTTCTCTAAAACATGAGCCTCATCTATTCTATCTATTCATTATGCATCCTTGCTTGCTATCTAATTAAATTTGTCAGATTTTCAACCATGTAACCCAAATCTTGCTCTAATCGGGGTTTCTGTGCTTCTTGTGGTCTTTCTTCATCTAGTTGAGTTCTTGCCATCCTTTTTGGAGCCATTAATCCTGTGTAATACCTTTTTTATAATTTATTTATTCACCAGCCAATAATAGACATATATAACAATTATTTATGCACAAATAAGAAAATTAATCATGAAGACAAATAAACATACCAATTGACTGAGTCGCCATTCCAATACATGCTTATATGCCTTTTTCTGGTTGTCTACAGAAACATTTTAACCTCTGCTCTGATACCACAACTGAAACACTCCCAGCTATACTATGTATAAATACACTCACCTATATATAGGAAAGCTAAACAGTATCCATTCACCTTTAATAACTTTGGAAAAGCGGAAAATAGAGGATAAATTTAAACTTTTCTGTTTGGCTTTGAAAATATCCGTAATACCCTTATTTTACAACGCAGAAATATATATTATGTACAATATAAAGCACCATTCTAATATTGATCACAACTCCCACAGGATCAGTATATACATTTACTTAGTGAAAATATATACAAAGCCCTCAAAAAGTCTTTCTTTCTTTGAAACTGGCATATGAACAGCATTGGAGTAGAAATGGCTCAGTCAACATTACTTCTGTTTATAATCATCTGCATCACAAGAATTAAATGAGCAATAGCCCAGTAAATGGAAATTCATGCATGCTTATGAACAATTTATACATAAAACTTAATTTATCATTGTACTCTTAATTTCCTAAGAAAAATATTAACCTTTGAATCATAATTGGGCCCCCTCCTTAGTATAGTTTCTAACTCAGTAATATAGCAGGTATCCTCTTAATAAATATTATTTGAGTCTTACCCTGTCTTGGAATTAACCTTAAGAGATTTGACCTCCTTCTTATTTAGCATAGCCTGTCTTGGACTTAACCTCAAGAGATTTCACCATATTTACCTACTAGATCAGCAAGATAAGAACTACACCTCTTTTTAAAATAAATAATATTTAGGCTATAAGATTCTTTATTAATATCATAACCTGTAAATAATTATTTTGTACATAAAAATATGACATGTCTCATGAAAATGATATGAATAATTTTTTAATATATAAAGCTCAATGTCAAAGACATATCACTTTTAATATATACAATCATAAATACCTACCGGATTGGCAATTATATATATATATATATATTCTTGTGATGCTAGAGTAGAATTTCTACTAGTCAAATGAGACAAATCTAATTATTGACCCCACGAAAGATAATACGGAATTAGCATAACACTATGGGTCAGTCGAAAGAGGGTAAGTAACTGGGCCGGTGAGGCTGGTAGACCTCCGGTTGGGCCAGCCCCAGATGTTACAGAAATAGAGAAAAAAGAACGACAAAAGAGAGAATTGAGCAAGGAGAGAATAAAAACTTGGATTTGTTGGTTTAGGAATTCTTTCTAGAGTCGTTGTTCTTGTAATCATTGACTGTTAAAAAAAATAAGAAACTGTTGATGTGCACCACATGGACATATGTCAATTTTCAGCTGAACCATGCTAAATTTTTGTGTCCTACTTATTTGTCTTGTGTTTGTGTGTGCGTGTTCTTCTTATTGCGTACTGGATCTATTCGTTGCCGAAAGAAATTTGGTGGCTTTAATTGTGTGACTGGTTAGTCTTATTCTTTGAATTGTCGGTGTTGTTATAAGAGATGCCAAGGCTTTGTTTTAGATGCAGCTTCACCGTCAGAGAAGCTCTTTGTTTTCTACTGTGGCTTAAATGTGCAAGTTGTTGAGGGTGACTCTCTCTTAATGCTGTCAAAGTAAAACTTAATTATTTGGTTTATAATGTGGGCTTTGTTGAGGTTCTTGATGATGGCATTAGAGTTTTAGGTACTAGAGAGGATGGTTGTGTTTTTCAACGTTCTCCTCTTCAGGAAATGGTGTTGCCCGATACCCATTCTCTTGCCAAGTTAGCTTTTGTCTTTGCCAACAATAAATTGGTTGGAAGAGTATTCGTGTATTTCTTTCTGACGCTGTAATGGCGGATTTTGGTCTCCATTTAATTAATAAATTCCCAACTTTTCCATCAAAAAAAAAGAAAAAGAAATCGCGTAGTTTTTCTTTACTTAAGGTTTTCTTGTCTTTGCCAGGATGTAATATTTTTTATATTTCTGTTACTAAATTTTTAACCTTTTAAAAGGATATATCTCATTCAACAAAAATTTGATTAAAATAAGATTGACGGTGATAGGGGTTTTGAGAGTGTGTCAACTGTCAAGCACAGAAGCACCAATAAATGTATTCTTGTAATTCTTTTCTTTTTTTTTTTCTTTTTTTTCCTTTCATTTTGAGGGATTAACCATAAACACTTTAGTGACTTGAACATATATCACTCATGTGGTTACTTAAGCTAATTAAGGGAAGAGCTTTAACGATTGGTCCAATAAATTAATATCAACAATTCAATGTAGATTAGTCTTAAATGGACAATTCGATGAGTAATTTCATCGGGTACCATACCTAAAATCTCAGTACGGTATGTTGTTATCGAATTTTAGCATATAATAATTGGTTATTAGAGAATTTCCGACTCTTAACTTTAGAGTTTAATAAAGCTTTTTCAAAATGGAATATTTGATGACCAAAAACCACGGTGAGAGAAGAATCATTTTCGAGTTTCAACAAGGACAACTTCAGTCCCTCGGAAAATTTTAAATGTTGAAAAAAAAAATACCCTTGCCTATTGAAAGATCTGCTTTGTTAGATATTACCAAATAAATAATTAATTGATTAAATTAATAATTAATTAACTATGCGGATAAACTATGTTGCAACAACGAGTGCATATGTTGCAACAGAACATAAAAAGTAGAAATGAACACAAGACGTTTTTAACGTGGTTCGGACCTCTCCTACTCCA
>JXTC01000103.1:560677-604995 GCA_002914845.1 Trema orientale | reverse complement strand
ATTAGCAAGATGCAATCAGATATCAATTAAGGACAAAAGGATGAGGAAATAATCAATGATATATATGGTAAATATAAAAGGAATTGATTGAAAATTGATAGGAAAATATCCTAACCAGCTATGCACGAAATTCCATTTATATTTCACCTACATTATCATCAGAATCATCAACTATGGAAACAAAACATGTTTGGGTACATTCTAGAAGGTTTCCATATAAAGAAAAACGCAAGTTTCGTTTTGTGTAGAGTTTCAGACTTGTTGCAACAACTTCAGACTTGTTGCAACAACAACCGACTTGTTGTAACAACATCTTCCTTTTTATCAATTTGAGTTCTCAAAACTTAGCCATTTAGAATGCCAAACTTTTGGACCTAACACCTATGTTATAAATTTATAGTTCTTTTTCATTTCTTTTGTAAACCGATGAATAATATTTATAAAATTTTATATTTCATGAGATTTCGTTTACTTTTTACTGTGACTAAACAAGAAATTAAACAAGGCATGATTTCCACAGCTTGTTGTTTCAATTCATATATATTTAGCTAACAGAGAAATGGCAAATACATTTAGCTCGACGAATACCTCCACAGTTTCCAGCAATCGCTCCCTCGAAAATCTTGCAGATCTTCTCACACATGTCTCCCATGGAAATTTTTGCTTACACCATGACAATATTCTTTATTATGGAGTACACTGTCATGATAGTACTCTATTTCCTTGCTTGGCTTCATTAAAGAGTTCCCTAACAAAGACGATATGTAAAGTAATTTATAAGTAGTCTTTAAACATAATCTATAATTAGTCTACAATATATATATATATATGGAGGAGGTTTCAATGGTTACGTCTCCATGAGTAACCATCATTAAAATACGTGTAATAATAAATTTATTATTTAAATTAGGGTACTACTAAGTTGACTTTCTAAAAAAGTTTTATAATATCAATGCCAATTAATTACAATAAATTTTGTTGCTCAACTACTAGTGTAATTAAAACCATTAAATTTTCATCTAACGGCTAAAAAACAGTAACCATCGATGGGTAAATATAGCAGTAACCATTGAAACCTCACCCATATATATATATGTGCGCGTTTTTCTAGGCCCAATCGTGATATACATGATAAATATGATTCTTTTTCTTTCAAGTATATAATGAGAGATAAATATAAAGTCCTATGGGTTATCTTTCAAGTGTATAATGAGAGATAAATATAAAGTTATATGGGTTATTAAAGAATGTAACATATTAAGGACAAAGGTTAAATGATCTTACCCATTGTTGTGGCAAGAAAAGAGAGAACGATAATAAGAATGGCAATTAGGGAAAACCAGAAAAACTTAGATGTATATGCCATTTTTTCACCTCCAAAATGAGTGAAAATCATTGATATTTATAGAATTAGTACCTCCCTCTCTCTCTCTCTCTCTCTCTCTCTCTCTCTCTCTCTCTCTCTCTCTGTCTGATTAATTATTTTATTTTATTTTTTAGTGATTCTAATCTCTTTAAATATCGCAATTCTTGTAATTTTATAAGGTTGCTTTCTTTAAATATAGCAAGTTGTACTCGAGCCTATACTAAATTAATGAGCATGCATACACTATTACGATAAGAAAACGCTAACCAAATTAATAATATTCACTTTCTTTGACAAATCACAGCTTTCTACTGATTGATTAGGCCTTGCTTAGTTGCATTTGAGCTTTTTGTCCTTGAATGTGAAATTAGATATTTTATGGACTGGAAATGATTTTCCAGTTTTTTTTTTTCTCTTTTCTTTCTTTTTTTTTTCACATTTTGTACTCGACGTTACATAAACGTGAAAGGGTTTCAGTATTACCATTTTTTTTTAGAGCTGAAATATTTTAAGGTGCTTCTCAAAACATACGATCGACTTTCTTCCAATATTTTCCCTGGCAAATAATTATGGGAAAATATACAACAAAAACCGTAAAAACGACCACTGAAACCTTGAGTCATGAGCAGCAACGTCGGAAGCAACTAAAGCCCAGTGGGGGTTCTAGCCCCCACTCAATATTTTATTCTCTTTTATAACCATATAGGGGAGGGCTACAGTAGGGGCGCCCCTACGTAGGGTCACCCTTTATACACCGTTGGATGAGAATCTGTGGAGAATAACGGGAATCTGTGGAGAATCTGTTTATACACAGATTCCCATCAAACGGTGTATAGACAGGGCCCTACGCAGGAATGCCCCTACTGTAGACGCGCCCATATTTTTATTATTAAAATAGTATAAAGACTACTATTAGCTCCCAATAAATTTAAATAAAAAACAATACTAGCCCCTATAAAAAATTTATTGTAACTATAGCTCCTATTACTGGGAAAACCTCGTTCCGTCACTAGTCACGAGTGTAGTGTACCCGATCAGCTGTATATATGGGATTTCACAGTAGATCATATATAGTTGAATTCCAACGGATTTATTTGATCCTCCTCATACGTACGTCTTGTAAGAAAATAAGATGGAACTTATTTATGACTGTTATCTTGAATTTTCTTTTGCTAGTGGATAATGATATTTGCATGGCATGAAGTTTTATTTCTATTATTATTTCCCTATAAAAAACAACAACAGAAAAATACAAAACAAAAACAAAAAGACAAGGAAACAATCTTAGGGATGTGATCTACTGTATGCTTTGGTATATGTAACAAGGAAAAAGGACTATTTTGCGCCATGGATCCCACAACAAACTATTTTGCACCTTCCAATTTCCCAAAAAAAAAAAAAAAAAAAAACCGTCTAAAACAAATGCGTAGAGGCCACATGAAATTTCAAGACAATTATTGTAGCTAATGATTTCTAACATTTGTTTGAAATATTGTCGTTTCCTCCTCGTGATACTCTCTAAAATCTTTGCCTGAACAGTTGATATGGACGGAACTTTCCAAATTAAGTATTAGCGGGTGACATGAATTAGTTCATTGCCAAAAAAAAAATAAAAAATCAAATATTTTATTGACAGGACTCGTAGTTTATATCAAAACTGCAATAACAGTTAACCTTGGATCGATGAAAATTAATTATTGTAACACCGGTTAATTTTTTCTTAAAAAAGAATTACACGGAAATCAAATATTTTATTGATAGGACTCGTAGTTTATATCAAAACTGTAATAACAGCTAACCTTGGATCCATGAAAATTAATTATGTTAACACCAGTTAATTTTTTCTTAAAAAAGAATTACATGGACACCCTCCTATACTAGTAAAATTTGACTAAAATTTACTTTTTGTTACCAAAATTGTATTTAATTATGATGTTCATACTAAAACATCAATTATAGCAAAATAGTGAAAATTGTATTGATTTTCCAATCTTTTCTTTAAGCCCGACAAATATTTTTATTATAAAGGATATAACAATAATTTTAATAGTAATTATTGAGTCCTAGTTTACTTTTTCAAAAAAAGGGTAAACCGCTAAAAATATCATGAAATTTGAGTGCTATGCAATTTAAACTTTGAAGTTTAAACTTCACAAAATAATACCTTTAGATTAAGAAATTTTGAAAATTAATAGTCTTGGACTGACTTTTTAATTAATTTTAGTAACGAAAAAATAATAATATTCTCTATTAAAATTACATTAATCCTTATTATTATCCTTAATTTTGAGGATATTATTATCTTTTACCAGTTAAAGTTATTCAAAAAGTCAACTTATGATATTAATTTTCAGAAAATTTTAATCTCAGAGTATTATATTATAGAGTCCAAACTTCAGGGTTTAATTACAGAACACTCCAAACTTATTTTTTTATAGTGACCAATTTGCATACATCATGAAACATTAGGAATCAGTAATTCAAAAGTTCTCCTCTTCAAATAGCTCTGATGGACATTTTCGACAATAAAAGCAAATTGACTAAGGAATGCCAAGAAAACATACGCCTAACCCATGTTTATTAATCTATAATAGACCGCAATGAGAATCGGCATGAAGGAATTAATTCTCTTTTCTATTCATGTGTTTACTTGCACATTAAGCTGGTAACAGATTTTGGCAATCTCTCTTAATAGCTCAGGTTTCTAACACTCAGCTTTAATTCCTTCTCATAATCCTTTGAACCAACTTTCGAAACTACCTTTTATGATCACTTTCATTACAGATTATAAGCATGCACTAAGTACCTTGATACCAAAAGAATAGGTTAAGTACCTTGATACCAAAAGAATAGGTTCCGAATCAATATGTAAACGGCCCCTTATAAAATGTTAGGGACCAAAATGGCGCTGTTTACCTCATCATTTTTTTTCCCTATTTATAATTAAAACAGAGGAATGTCATATAGGAACTCAGGGCATGGTTGTCGGCCCATGAAGACAGCAATTTGCACTAGGTAGTGCAATATATAACTAGGAAATTAAGGTCACGTTTATTTATCCGTAATAGAGAGAAAATTCGGAATAAAAATTAAGAAAGTGTTATCCTTTTTTATATTCATGTGTTTATTTATATATTTAGAGCACATTATTTTAGAAAATTTTTCACATAATTAATTAAATTTTTGATTAATGATCTAATTTTGATTCCTTCTCATTTCCTTTTTTTCTTCCCTTTTTCTTTCTCTTTTTTTTTTTCATTATGAATTAGTAAACATGCTCTTAATTATTGCCTGCTAGCTAGTAGAGATAATTAAGTAGAAATGAAAATGTTGAGAAATACCAATGATATTGTCTTATTAACTTTATAGGGCACTCTTCGTACGTTTAGTCTATTCAAAATCTAGTAAAGGGAAATTCAGAGGCAATAGCTAATACACAAACTATTTTATTTTTATTGATTGCTTAATTAACAGAAGTGCACTAGCATTTTTAGAAAATACAAAAGCACATAATCAACATCCTTAATTTTCTATTACGTGAAATACCCCTTGAAAGTTGTGCAGACCTAGCTAGAGTTATTTTCAGATGGTCATCTGCCTTCACATTCAAATTAATTATTAAAGAGTATGGAACTAATAATACGTTGTATTTCATTTTTAACGGACAGTCTTCCAATATTGAGAGTCGAGTTTTTATATATATATATATATATATATATATATATATAGGGAGGGCATGGATGTAGTCTCGCTAGTAGGACCAGTCCTGTTTATGTTTTGACCAACACATGTCATGTTTTGGCCAACACAGATTAGTTAAAATATGATTTGTGTTAGTCAAAACATGAACAGGATTGGTTCCCTCGAAGGGATTACATCCGTGGTCATATATATACATATATATTTTTGGAGAATGTGATTTTTAATATGCCTCATGCATCGTGGAAATATAGTTATTATGATATAAGAATCTAGATGATATTAATTAGTTAATGTGCAACATGCATATAATTCAAACATATTAATTACATTTCTAAGAAAACACACAAGATCGATTTATTATATAATTGTTTTGTTGGTCTCTCTTGGAGCTTTGGAAAGGATAAATATTCATGGTTGATGAACCTTTGAAGAATACAGATGCATACACAAATGTAATCGTATATTAAGAGACAAAGTTTGTTATTGGCATTCACTTCATATCCAGTACAACCTCCAGATTGGCTGAGGAACAATTTGACAAGTGATTGATAAATCTATAATCTTTTCTTAAATTTTTTAAATAGCAAGTTGTCTATATAGTAATATATTAATATTGCAATCATAATTTCCTCTTAGTACCAGTAACGAATTTGCCTAAATCTCTCAATTTACTTTTAGGATAAAGAATAGCATATATATGATTGGTAGATTGAGTGGGTACAAACCTTCCTCGAAATGTGCTCAATATATTGTGAAGTCTTTTTATTTGTATCTTTTATAGCAAAAATTCAGGGGGAAAAAAAAAAAGAAGAAAAGAAAAGTGTGCTTTCCCTTTATCTTGTAAAGGGAAAAAAATCTAGACATATCTTTGTTGAATAATATTGTAATTACTTGAACCCTAGCACTTAGACCCTAATTGGGATAACTTTACTTCAAGTTTTAATCAATAAAAGAGGGGAAGAAAAAAAAAAAGAAAAAGATGTAGCTTCATGTTATATTCTTTCGATATTACTTTTCAGCATATAAACGTGTGACTTTCCTTTTTATTATTTATTAAAATAATGATAAATATGAAAATAAGACAGTGTTTTGGGGTGTGATAATTTTTTATAATTAATCACTAGCTAAAAATATTAAATCACAAATAATATGATAATTGTGCGATGTAGAGTCAATTAAGAAAATGTGACGTGTCAAAATTACACTGGACAATAGAAAATTTTGACACCCCAAGACAAATGTCAAATTCTGATGGGGACACCTCATTATAAGTGCCATATGTCAACTTTAGATTGGAATAAATTATAAGTGCCATATGTCAACTTTAGATTGGAATAAAAACAAAAGAGTGCTACCTAGCTCAAACCTTGCCATCTCATGCTACTAAACTTGACAAGTGTTAAGTTTTAAAGAAGTCACTTAATCCTTGCATGACACCTCACGTAACTAGACTTAATGACTAAGTCTTGTGATAGTCGGCTGAAGGCATCAATTTTGAGCCTATATATATGCTTGTATTTGTGACAAAAGAAAAATCAATCCGATACATCTCTCAAGTGTTTTATTATCAATATTAAAAGACTTTCCTTTATTTTTACTCCCACTCATTCTCTCTCCTCCATAATCCTTTATCATTTCCATCAAAACCCATCATTATCCATTCGTACATACATATTCATATATATATATATATACACCTCTTATATTCCTTGGAAGCCGTAGCCTATTTTCCAAAACATCTCCATCTTCACGTATATTTATATACTTATATAGGGGAGGGCTATATTAGGGCACCCTACGTAGGGCCACCCTTTATACACCGTTTGATGGGAATCTGTAGAGAATAACGGAAATCTGTGGGGAATCTGTTTATACACAGATTCCCATCAACCGGTGTATAGACAGAGCCTTACGCAGGGACGCCCCTACCGTAGACGCGTCCACTTATATATTATTANTATTATTGGGCCGCGTCTACAGTAGGGGCGTCCCTACGTAGGGCCCTGTCTATACACCGTTGGATGGAAATCTGTGTATAAATAGATTCCCCACAGATTCCCGTTATTCCCCACAGATTCTCATCCAACGGTGTATAAGGGGTGACCCTACATAGGGGCGCCCCTACTGTAGCCCTCCCCTTATTATTATTATCACTTCTATTTCTTATAGGCAGATTTTGGGAATATTGAGCTACTAACCCATTATTTTCTATTGTTCTAAATATTGACAGGGTGCTGACTATATATATAAATTGTGCTAATATTTAAATTATGTACTTTAAATATTCGCAAACCCGTGATTCTGAGTTGTTTAGCAAGCTGAGTTGTAGCGTATACGACCCTTGTTTGCAACAATTCATGTTAAATTTAGCACTTTTATTTTCTTTTATCTTTGACAAAATGGCTGGAATCACCTGTGTCAAAGATCTAATTTTCTAATTATTTATTTTCAGTATTATTTATTTATATTTCTGACTGAATGGCTGGAAACACCTGTGTCAGAAAAACTAACGATCTTTTTGTTTATTTCTGACCATACGGCTAGTATCACTTACGTCAGAAACACTGACTATCTAACACGTGGTGATGGTCATTAAAACCACCCACACCTGTTTACTTGCAGGTTGAGCTGTCAAAGACGCCAATAATTTTCTAACACGTGAAATTGTATCATTATAATTTTTCACATCATTTTCTCTATTTTCTACCATTATCTTGCTTGTCATTAATTAAGTGTTCTTATACTTAATTAATTTCTCCCTAATCCAATCACAAAAAAAACACCCCGGAACAGACAGTTTCACGAAAACCTCATATAACTTCTCGTGTTGTGATTGGAGCTCTGCCATATGTGGAAGAGTTTTAATATTTCACCGGATATACTTAAAATTTGCTTTTAGACTCAAGAAGAAGTTCGTTGCCAAAAGCCATACCAAACAAGCCTTTCGTATAACCGTTTGAGACACTATCAGCTCGTTTATTACACAAGATTGGATTAGACTGGATTAGATTATTAAATTGGATTGGATTGGACTAGATAATATTATTTAGTACTATACTATGTTTGGTGCAACACAGAATTAAAACAATAACAACTTTTCTTAATATAGTTCTAATTATGTTTTATTTATAAATAAATAAATATTTCCAAAAATAGAAAAGATAAATTTAAATGATAATTATATAAAATAATATGATTCTAATTTATTTATGAAAAATAGGTATATAAAAATAAAATATATATTTTTAGTTTAAAAAATAAAAATTGAAATTTAATTAATATTTTTATATATTTATATTAATTAAATAAATTATTAAAGAAAGAAAGAAAGAAAAACAAAAAACAAAAGGTACTGGATTTGGGACTAAATTAGCCCAAGTTCTAATTGGAATAATTTAGTCTCATGGGAAGGGAACTAAAAAAGAGGCACGCACTCTTTTGTCCAATCATTCCTTGGGCTCAACTTTTAATCCGGGCCACTAAATGGGCCGTATAAGATTTCTAGTATTAGTACACAGTTCCAAGATGTCCCGCTAAGAGGGAAATGGACCCCATATGCCCTAGTCAGCCTGTGGGACCTTCGTTAGTTTTTATGATTGCAACGATCATCAAAGTAAGGTATTTACAGAAGGATAACATTACATATCCCAACTTTTGTACTAAATTTTTTGTACCAACACATGTGGCATGTTAGTTGTCACCATCTAATCGGGGTGTTAAAACTTACCACAAATAAATTAAACATTATCACCAATTAAGTGGTGACAAATCACATGCCATGTGTGTTGGTATTAAAAATTTTGTACAAAAATTGGTACCTCAGGCATTATCCTTTACAGAAATGAACCCCACACGCCCTTCGTCAACTTGTTGGGCCTTTGCTAGTTTTCATGGTTGTAACAATTATCGCAATAACGCTTGACATTTTCCTAGAATTTCATATTTTAGCATGTATAGATGTGGCAAACTGTTTAAACAAAAAAAGAATGTCTCTACTCTAAAATTGTAGAGAACAAATTTACCTTAACATGTTTTCATCAACAAAGACCGAAAAATCCGTTAGAACCTGACATGGGAATAAGATACATTTTGCGAGGACGGGTAATCACTCACACACAACCCAAACTTGAGCTAGCCCCAAGTAGCGGAAGTATGAGAATGAGAACAACGCCATAGTTTCTAAGATATGTTAGCCATGATATAGGCTAAACGTAAACAAGTAGTAAATCTATTGCATAAAAGGGACCCGAGGCTAAAAGTGTGTATATATGGAAATGGAATGAGGACTTCACGTCTATTCTCTGCCAACAAATAGCAGAGGAAGATAATCAATGACCGGTACATTATTGCAACTCCAGAATCAACAAATTTGGAAACAAGACAGGTTCAAAAGAGAGTATATTTGATAATTAAACAAAAGCAGTGACAGCAAGTCTGTACAAGAAAAATTATCACAAAAATTGATTTTTGGACCTCCAAAACAAAATTATGACAACCATTCACAGAACAATTCTATTTTACACTGGCGTTAACACTACTCGTTTAAAGTAATAGTCCACTGCAATCGAGACAAAGAAGAAAAATGTTTAGGGCAATTGGTGCCTCCTTGCATAGCTGCAGCAAGAATTCATTTTGTAACAACATGGACTAACCTAAGTCTATACTGCCAATCACACCAAATTCAACTCTATTGATTTAGACTATATAGCATTTCCCTCTTTAGTTATAACTGTGATGTCCCCAGCTACCAACTTAACATTACCATTGCTACGACATGTCATCATGATGTTCAAAATCGTCGTCACCTTCAGACCGAAACACAACCATCTTCTTTTATCTGATTTATTTTCATTTATTTCACTCTACTTGAGAGAAATTTTATTCTCCGATTTTCCAGACCAAATTTCATCAAGGTGAAACTTCAAAATATCCATAGTCATGGATATTGATATTGGACTAACTCCATTGGACCAATTGGAGATTAGACAGACTCACACGATCAAAACGTACCAACCAAGCAAAAATCCATCGGGACATGTAATCCAGCTTTGACTACATAACCTAAATACTGAAAAGCTTCAATCAAACCCTTCACCAAACTAGAGTTGTTCCCCAGGACAAACAAAATGTAGTATGGAAATGCTAGGACAGCTCAAAACCTGCAGATCTTGCAACATATCGAAATTCAAAGGGGGGAAAAAAGAGTAAAGAAAATGGTTCTGATCAAACCTGCCAATGGGATTTGAGATCGATTTATTCCAGTTTTGATCCTTTGAGCTGTTCTTTAAAAAAAGAAACTGAAAATTTATTAACCATGTAAAGATATATTACAACTCAGAGTGGATAAGATATCCACAACAAAAACACATTACAATACTGGACTCCACTCCCTAACCAAAACAGAAAAAGGCAGACCCTTACCAAACTCCTTGACATAATGTACCCAGATTGCCACCAAAAACCTCTCTCCCACAATAATTCTAAACCTTCTGCCACCTCCTCAAAAATCCTTCTATTCCTTTCAATTCAAAGAACCCACAAACCAGCTAAAACAGCCACCTTCCAAAGAATTCTTCCTCTTTTATTCATATGAAAACCGTGACCTAAGCCCATCAAATCTACACAATCTCTCGGAACTACCCAACTTCTTCAAAAATCCTTTGAGCTTGATCTGAGATTCGTGTTTTATGTTTGTGAAGAAAAAGTAGTCGTGTTTTTTGCTTCTGAAGAAAAAGTAGCATAATTGTTCAATAGTGATGTACAAGATGTCTTTTCCTCTACTGCTCTCCTCAAACCTAAACATGTCAAAAGTTCTTGCTAGAGCATTCAGCTACCAAAAAGGACAGGAAAAAATTTTGAATTTTATGCTAGTGCACTGAAAGAACCATTCTTTTAAGTTACAACAGCATTTCTGATTATATTCATGTATCCTGGCCACGTTATTTACCAGATATTTGCCAGTGAAAAAAGACATAGACCAATGAATCAACTGCCTCCAGGGTCTGCTGCAACAGAGTTGTTATTTCCTGGAAAGAGGAGAAATTAATAGTTTTGTCTAATACAGATCTACTAATGAGATTTGAAAGGAAATTTAAAGAGAGAAAACTCCACATAAAATAGTATTTCCAAAATGAGTATGTTTTCCTTTTAATCTTAATTTATCTTTTATTTCTTTTAAGCTATTAACAATCTCAACCATCTACATCTAAAAGATGCACCAGTCAGGCAGAAAAATAGAGATTTGGAAACATTCAACAGTTTCTTTTCCAAAAATTTGTACATCCTATAGGAAACGATCTCAATCTAATGAAAGTAAAGTTTATAAGGAGGAAAACTTTGATGTTCAGCAAAATGCTTTTGCGCTGAAACATGAGCCTATCTAGAAGGCAAGAAAAGAGTTCCTTGTGAACTTTCGAAAGTTCAACCAGGCTGGATGGAAGAAAGATGAATTATTGAAGCCAAAAAAGTCTGCAAAATTACCAAAACTCATCTGCAAAGAAATAAATGCAGATGACTTCATTAACACAGATCAATCAAGGGACACTCACTTACTTAGAGAATGAACTGTTGCTCTTCAGCCTCAAGTTCTCTCATATTCTTAGTTACCATTTCAACTTTCAGTGATAGTTTCTGAGTGTGTTCCTCTATATATCTCCACACTATCTGTAGCTGCTCTTGGTAAGCTGCAGATTTCTTTCTCTCACGATGCAACTCCGTGGATAGTTCCCGGATTTTCAAATCTTTCTCATCCTGAAAGCAGAGGAAAACATCAGACACAATTGAGTACAGACTTCTATTATTGACTAAAATATACAAATTTTTCATGAAGAAGAACTGATAAGATACATTGACAACTAGTGGGATTTGGAAGTTGCTCTAGTAATTGACTCTTCCTAATTGCTAGTTTTCTATTACACTTTTTCCTACTGCATTGGATTTGCAAATGGAGCTTCTCAACTCATGGAACAAAACTAAGGCTTATTTCTGACTGATAAACCAACCATAGATTCTTTTGGCCAAGGGGATTGTATGGAAAACTTGTAAAAGGTATGTTTGGATGATGATGGACTTAGTTGTGACCTATGTAATTAATTACAGACCCTAATTTTAGTATAATATGGCTGTAGATGGTTGTAGTTCTTTTTGGTCATCGTCATGTATGTGTAGTCAAGAAGTCAACCCAAGTGCCTTAAAAAGGTTATAATTTAGTCCATGGATCAAAGAGAAAAATTTTCCAAGAGCCAATTGGTATTATTTTCAAGTCTTAACTTTTATATTTCCCCGACAGGCATTAATTTATCTATGAATCTGTCCAAGTAGTACTCAGCCTATAAGTTCGTAAGTCCTTTCTTTCTTCTTTTTCGCAGAAGCAACTAAAAGAATTTTCATAAGCCAATACTCACATTGCAATCTTTTTGAAGCAACCAGCCTTTTGGTGGGATTACAATGGATTTTGAGGGGTGATTCTGGAAGTCTACAAGCAAAATGCCAGAAAATCTATGTTATCTTGCTTTTCTATTCCTTAAAATTAAAATTAAGAATTGTTACAGATTTTTTCTCCAAAAAAAAAACACCTTCAAGGGAAGATTAGGGTAAGACATCCACCTATGCCTTTAGAAAATAAAAATAGCAGCTAACTAATACAAAACTAAAAATGATCATACTAAATTCTGCCTAGTGAGCTAAAATGTAGACACATACTTGTGTCTATAATTTATGTACATACATTTTGTTTTCATTATTTATGAATAAATAAATAAACTTTAAAAAAAATTAATTCCTATCAAAATTTCTACCATGTAAACATACCTCAGAAAATGTAATCCGATGTGATCGTCGAGGTGGTATTTTACTTGGATTAAGCTCATGATTATGCTCTTTTACAAATCCATATATAACCCACTTTCCTCCATTCTTTGCTGCTATTCTCATCATTGAATTGCACCCCTCCCTGTTGGTCAGCCGTGACGAAAGTATTTTCTTTACTCTATGAGCACATTTTTCAGATCGAAAACCTTCTTTTGAGCAAACAAATTCCCGACCAATTATGGAGTTATCCTTGAGTGAACGGCGTGTTCGATTATTCCTTATAGTAAATCCCATGCGCCTACCATACATCTCATAAAACTCCCTAGCACTCTCTGCTGAATCAAACTCCATTCCAACAATTGGCTCCAAAGGTTCGAAAGCTGAAGAAAAACTTTGAGTAGATGGTTGAATCATATCATCACGACCATGCAGAGTATCTGATAGCTCATCATCAGCTGTTTCATGGCCATCAAAGGTTTCATCCAACCAACGCCTGTAGTTTCTATTAGAATTAAATCCTAGGTCGGAGGTGCTCGCCATTATGAACCTGCCAGGGCATGAGTCAAGCTTCAGCTTCAATTACACCACACAAGTTCTACCTTTCCATTATTTTTCACCAAAACTTATGAGATACAAAATCGTACTGTTTGAAGTGTTAAAAAAACGCCGGCTTACACAAGAATGATTTAACCATAGTGAAAGGGACTTATGCAGCCTAACTATGTTGCTGATGTTACAGAAAAAAGAAAACGGCTACTCTAAACTAACAAATCAGTAAGCAAGGTAGGATTAGGTTGGATGAGTGTGTGTGAGTGGTCCAGGGTTCCAAGTCCCCATAAATGTTAAAGAAAGAGAAAACGTGGAACATCTTTGAGTCATAAAAAAGGAAACAACATAAGCTTGAACAGCAAGGTAGAAACCATTAAAATCTTATGAACAAAACAAGTCATTTAGAGTGGTTTTTCATTCTATAAAGTGGACATTCTTAGAAAAACCAAGATAAGAAGCGATCTCAAAGAGAACATCAAGCACTAGTCCATGCCAAAACACACAACTTTTTATTGATTTCCACTCTACTTATTCCTCCATTGATTGCTTATGAGTAGATGACGTGTCATTTAAAATCTGAAACTACCTAGTCAGTTTTTCGTTTGAATTTTTGATATCACGTGGCATCGATTCATCAAACATGAATTGAGAAACCAAAATTAGACAAAAAGGATTTGGATTCATCAAGTTTAAATGAAATCTGAAAAAAAAAAGAAAAAAAAAATTAAAAAAAGGGGGCATTGGCACTTGAAGGATAGGATAGATGAGATAGATAAACAAGGTCTTTTTACAGTCAAACTAAAACTATTTAATTATCATCCCATTCTTCAAACTTTCATCCAAAGTTAACAATTCGGGGCTAATTAAATTGCCAGAAACATAGTTCAAAACAAACCAGCATTACTTAAATAATAATAATAATAAGAAATAAATAACTATTCAGCTCAAAAGGCAATGTGGACTATATGACCAAGAGCAAATAAAATTACACACAGAAATCGGCTAAACAAAATTTTCCGAGTTAGGAGAGAGAATGACAAACCTGAGAGATTAGCAGGAAAATACACCCGAATTCTAAACCTCAAATCTAGGATTTGAGCTCAGCTGAGTAACCAGGTTCAGTTTTACACTTAGATTTGCTAATATCGAGCTTTCAGAGAAGAGTGGAAGTGGAGAGGTAGAAGCCAGGAGAGTACAAGAAGGAAGGAAGTTGAGAAAGTTTCAGACAGGCATGTGAGACGGGCTTATCTAGCTCTAACCCAATATATAATCAGGCTCAAACAATGGGCCTTGTACCCCCGACCGAACTAATCCATTTCACGTTGGAGGTTCAGGTTGGAATGTGCCAATCTTAAAAGTTAAAATCCCTTCTCAGCGAGAAATTAGGCGAAATATGCTCCTTAATACCCCTATGAAATTAGGCGAAATATGCTCCTTAATACCCCTATTTTGGCTCGTATGCACAAGTTAAAAAACATTTGAAAAATATGTGTGCGGATGAAAATACCCTTACTAATATCTAAGAAAAAATATGCTTCATTTTCAAAAGAGTGTCTGTCATTCTCTTTAATCAAGCTGAAATCTCGTCTCCTTCATGCCGTCAAACTCGTTTTCATATCTGAAAAAAAGAAAAAAAAAATTTGAGAAAAAAATCTTGTTTTCATCTCTCATATTACCGTCAAACTCATCATTTTCCTCTATTCTCTCTTCATTCTTCTCCAATTTGTTCTGGGTATGGTTTGAAATAACATATTATCAAATTTCGAGATGTTATGAGGTCATTTATGTGTTAAAAAATCATTTTTAGGTTAATTTTTACAAGTTTTAACAAAAAATCGCGAACATTTTCGATGTTTTTCGATTATATTTCGATGAAAATTATATTCTCAGTAAAATTTCGATGAAAATGGTATTTTTGATAAATTTCGATGTAATTTCGATGAATTTTCGATGTATTTTCGATGCATTTTCGATGAAAATGTTATTCTCAGTAAAATTTCGATGAAAATAGTATTTTTGATAAATTTCGATGCAATTTCGATGAATTTTCGTTGAATTTTCGATGCATTTTCGATGATATTTCGACAAAAATGGTATTCTCAGTAATATTTCAATAAAGTGGTATTTTTGATAAATTTCGATACAATTTCGATGCATTTTCGATGATATTTCGACGAAAGTGGTATTTTTCATAATATTTGACAGAATTTCGATATAATTTCGATGATGTGATATTTTCGATAAAATATTATGAAAAATTCCACTTTCGTCGAAATATCATCGAAAATACATCGAAATTGCATCAAAATTTATCAAAAATACCACTTTATTGAAATATTACTGAGAATATCATTTTTGTCGAANATCGAAAAATCATCGAAAAACATCGAAAATGTTCGCGATTTTTTGTTAAAACTTGTAAAAATTAACCTAAAAATGATTTTTTAACACATAAATGACCTCATAACATCTCGAAATTTGATAATATGTTATTTCAAACCATACCCAGAATAAATTGGAGAAGAATGAAGAGAGAATAGAGGAAAATAATGAGTTTGACGGTAATATGAGAGATGAAAACAAGATTTTTTTCTCAAATTATTTTTTCTCCTTTTTTCAGATATGAAAACGAGTTTGACGGCATGAAGGAGAAGAGATTTCGACTTGATTAAAGAGAAGAGAGACATAATTGATTAGGGGTAAACATGACTTTTCACGTGATATATGCATATTTTACAAACTTTTATTTGGGAGAGCATACGGACCAAAATATACCTATTATGATGCATATTTTACCTAATTTCTCTTCTGAGCCAAAAAAACAAAAAAAAAAAACAAAAAAAAAAAGGGTTATGAGAGATAATTTAGTCTTTTTACTCGCTCAGGGCACTTATTTGTAGATGTGTAGTATTTTATCACCTATGGTTGACTGCTAGATTATCAACTATTGCGACCTTTGCTACCAAGCAAGCAGTGATTGAAGAAGAGACTTTATGGATTATTCTAGAAGATTGATAAACAGCAATAATTTGGATAAATATTACTGACAATGATAAATAATCACACTCAAATCGGGATTATCTCTATTTTATCTTACTAATTATAGAATAATTGGATTATCCTATTAATTTAGGTATAATTATACTATTTTAAAAGAATATATCTTACATTCATAATTGTGACTGGCTACGACTCTCTCATTTTAATTATGGAAATTTAGTTACATTATTATTCACTCACAACTATTCCATAACATAGAGTCAAAAATTGGTGTGTTCTCTCTATTCTTCCTTTGTTATATCTCATATAGTGAAAAATTCTCTCTATCCTTCCTTTGTAAGCCACCATAGATGTAATTCATCTTTTTAGGACTGAATCACAAAAATTCTTATATTCTTTATTATTTTACTACATTGTTAATGGTTAGAACCCTAATTTTGGGTTCTGACTATCTCCAATTATTTGTCGCTTACACCAATCAGATGGCTATGATAAAACACTCTCAAAAATAGATATTTTAGTTCCTTAAAAAAAAAGTAATTTTAGCTAATAAGGTATTAATAATTTGCACAAGTATAAAATTAAGTTAGTTTTTGAAAAAAAAAAAAAAAAAGTTAATTTCACCTAGGGTCCTAACCTTTTACCGGATGTTTCACTTAATATATCTAAAATATATATTATACATCTGAAATATTTAAAATCGATATACCTAGTATATCTCAAAGCTCAATGTCAGAAAAACAAATAATATATCTCAAAGCTAAAAAATCGAAAAATAAAATACATCTAAAAAATCATTTTGGTTTGGATATAAATAGGAAATATATCAAAGCTAATAATTTAAGGACAAAAAATTACATCTAAAAGTCATTTAGGTTTGGATAAAATTGCAAGAAAAAAAAAATCCACTGTGTTTTAGCAAAAATATCATATTCTATCCTTTTCAAAAAAAGGAAAAAAAAAATCATTTTCTATCTTTGTCATTGGAATAGAAAATGGATCTCCTCGGATTGTCAAATTGGATGGACAAAATTATCTATACTGATAAATTTCCAATGACTGCCTTTTTTTTCTTTTTCTTTTTTTTTTTCTTTGAGAAGGACTTTTGTCAATTTTCAATCTTAAAATAGTTGAAATTTCCTTGTCAAATAATCAAATTATCCATCAAACCTACAACCAATTTAAATGCCAAATACTGAAATTTATTCTTAAATAATATGAAAGTATTGTTAATAAAAGTAATTGGTTAATTCCGTGAAAAGCAAAGAGGCAGTTAGACAATCTGATTAATTTTGGCTAAGGTTACTAGTTCTATTTCAAAACGTAATTTGGACAATATATGATCCAAAGGATAGTTTTACCCAATTTTGAAAATGGCTAGGGTATTTTCACCATTTTGTTCACTCTCACCATCCCTTCTTTTTGTAACCTTTCTCAATTCCAAAAACAAAAAGGAAAAAAAAAAAAAAAACCCTTAAGTAAACTATTTTTTAGTACATGAAATATTTTCCTTTTTACCAATCGTTTTAGGTACATTCTCTCTAAAGAAAAGTTTTTTTTGTTTTTTTTTTTTTATGGAAAAGAACTCTCCACACCCTTTTTCCTAAACATGAATCATACTGGAGTTATCTGACTCTTAAACTATGAATTGATGTGTATAGCTTAATAAATTTGTTATTTATTGTTATGCAAGAAGTGTTCGAACCATTAATACTGAAATGAAAGATTCAGAAGACGATGTTAAGAAAACCATGAGACTTGGGTATTTTTTCCTTCTTTATTTTCATTATGTGCATCACAAGTATGATAGTTATTGTAATTAGAGAAATTGGACAAATTTACTCTTAGTTTTTTCTTTTCATTATTTTTGGTCCATTTGCGTGCACTTTCCTTTTGGAATCATCTTAAATTCTCTTGTATATTAAATAAGAGTAATGGTATGGGAAACTTATAGTGCCCAACATTATATGAAGTATCAATATATTACTTAGAGTTCATAATTAATAAATTGGGTCTCACATGGGTTCCATGTTATTTATAATCCTTAGTAACATACTAACACATTATGTATTATTAGTGTTGAGGCTGTTTTTCTAACTATCTACGTATCCTTACTGCTTCCAGATATACTCCGCCTTTGGCATTGAAAGGGCTAGGTGATGGTAATCACCTGCAAAATACTCTGATGCTTAAGTTATTAAAAGCAAAGCACAGATAAGAGACGATACAATTAAATGAAAGGCGAATATGTAGTATTTATAGAGGAAGAGAATTAGGGTTTCGTGATCCCCTTGTACAAATATGTGTCTTCTCTTCATGCATTTGTTCTTGCAGACAAAGGCGATATAAGGTCTTGCATGATTGGTAGTGGTGCTCCTTAGAGCTTTTAATTATTGAGACGTCACTACATGTGGTACCACTGTAACCCGTTTTTTCTTTATATTCGTATCTGGTACCTTTTATACTGTAATCAGACTTGGTATAGCCATGTGGTAAGCATGATATCTTGCTCAAATCGAAGCCATCGTTTGCCCTGGATCTAGGTGAACGCTCCCGACCTCTCAGATCCTAAACTTAGGCTTGGTACAAAGGGAGGTGGTTTAGGGGTCATGAGATCAGAAGGGTCCAATCAGACCCCAAAAGGCTTGTCCAGCCGGTTGGCAAGCCTTTTGGGTCTATTTGACCTCTAATTACTCTGAAGAGTTAATTTAGGTCTGGCTAATCCCATTTCACTTTGGGTGTCTGAGTGGATCCACGTGAGCATCACGTGCCCCCATTATAATGTAGGGAAAGCTTGCCACCTACTCTTGATGATGTGGCATTGTCGTTGATAGGTTAATCACCTATTGCAGTTAAATAACTACTATTAATCAACCGCTTAATTGCTGAATTAATTCCTTAATTAGCACCATGTGTCACCTAGCGAATAGGCAGAAAATGTCGGTCCCATAGTTAGACACCATATGATGCCTATAGCATTGCTCTTTATACAATTACTAAAACCTTGTCGTGCTATAACTGTTGAGTGGACATAGCACCTACACCATCTTTTCAATTTTATTTTGTATCATTGTTAATAAAGAGTTTGCACAATATTACAATAATTAACTTTCTTTCTTGCTAGATATCAATTATACTTTTTGTTTAAATTTTATTTTTATAGTCATCATTAGGATTTTTTTTCTCTATTAAAGAACACCACTAAGAGTTTCATGTATATATAGCTACAATGTAAAGCTTTAATTTCCAATTACTCTTAAGTATTTTCCTGCCAATAACTCGCTAATAATATCCTAAAATGGGGCAACCATGAAGGAGTCATTCCACTACCAATGCCCGCTTTTAGAAATTTGGATTGATGTGGTAAAAGAAAAATAGAGATATTGTACAGTTGAAAAGGGAAAAAAATCACAGGAAGAACAAGGGGGGAAAAAAGTAGAAGGAATAGGTTTGGCAAAAGTGAGGTAAGGACAATAGGAAGAAGGATGGAAAGAGAACAGAGAATTTAAATTGAGGACAATTATGGAATTATAAGGGGTATAATTATTAGATTTTATAATTCAGTTTAGGGTGTGATTTTAGTAGTGTTGGGAGAGCAAATAAAGGATGGCGATAAAGCCAGCTTCAGATTGAGGGATATATTTTGTACTTAAAAATCTGCAGGGTGAAAACTAGTATCATGCCGTTGTTCCAAGTGCGACAGTACTTGCCTCAAATCCAACATACATTAACATATGAAGTTCTTTATTGCGGCAACTAATTTCTTCGGTCACACTATATAATTCTACGAGGGGAGGGAAGTTACATGGCTGATATGAAGTTTCAATCTCATGATGGAAATGAAGATTACTGGGGGGTGTTGGGGGCAAATGATGAAAAACATGTTAATTTGGATGCACGTGAGTGCAATTGGCGTTATACATGATAATTCCGTTAGAAAATTCGTACTAGTAACCAAGCTAAAAAAATTTCATGTTTAGAATTCTAGACCGATTGTCATGTACGTTTATAAGTTACATTTGTACTCAACTATGCATGTACATATTTGGTATTTTGGCTTTATTCTTCAATACAGTGAAAAATTATATTGTGGAATACGAAATGAAATTTTATAACAATTTTACTTGAGGGCATAATTGACACGCATCATTATCGGAAGAGATTTTGAAATTTCCATACCAAATAAGGTAAAAACTATTTAAAGTTAAAAGTACATTATCCAAATGATAAAGAAAGCACACTTCTCTTCATGTAGCAGGCCATCAATTTGCTTCAAGGAAGTTTTTAATTTTTTTCCCCCCTTTTTCCACGAAAATCAAAATTTTCTCCTCTTTCAACAAAAAACAAGAAACAAATAATATCCAGTATCCACATCAATGCAAGTGTGATGAACTGTTAAAAGCAATTCTTCTTTTTTAGATAAGAAACACAAATTGTATTAATCAAAAGATTAATACAAAGGAAGTGGATAAGCAATTCTTCTTTGACATGACAAGAATTCTGTATTACATTTTGAAGGCACTAAACGTGATTACTTCATAACATCAAACCTCCATATAACAATATTTCAAATTGGTCCAGACTCCAGAGACTGCTGAACCACTGGCTTTAAGTAAATCTTACAGTAATAATGGGATCCTGCATCTGGTAATAGTGTATACCCTCATCCATAATGTACAGTACAAACTATCTTCCTTCCAGCTACCTAATGTTAGTTTTTATACCACAAAAATAGGTTGCAACCTCTTTCACAGCTACCCTTTACACGTTTCCTAGAGTATTAACGTTTACTGCTCTCTTTCCAGCTGTTGGTCAGCACTTGCTTTAATGAACCTATATAGAATGGTTTAAATCTGATCACAACATCGACAGACAGACCAAAACCAGAATTTCAAAGATCACGCTAAATTAGATTTTGTAGATTTAGATGAAGAATCTACTACAGAATTTGACTGAAATAAGTCACTCCACAGTACATACCACGATTTCCCTTTTTGAGATGAATTGATGAATATCCTGAAGTCTCACCAAAATGAGACAAAATTAAGAGAAGTGAAGTTGGCTATGGCAGTCACTATGAGACCAAATTTAGGATAGCAAGAAATGGTATCACGTCTTCCTCTTTCTATATCATCAACGGCAACCTCTAATTGATACATTTCATCAACTTATTCCTGTTGATGTGGCGCCTTTATTCAAAATACATGAGTATATGCCCCTATCCTAACTTAGCTACCAGATGAAAGTTGAAAAAGAACATATAATCAAGTTAAAAGGATGGGATACGTACTTTCTCAGAAGCTAACTGTGGCGTAAATGCTCCTGCCTTTTAGCTTCAAGTTTTCTCAGATTTTCATATACTAATTGAACTTTATTGGATACATGTCCATTATGCTCTTCAACATCTTTCATAATTGCAAGCAGCTGTTCCCGATATGCTGCACTTAAACGCTTCTTAACACGAAGTTCTGAAGTTAATTCCTGAATTTTCTTGTCTTTATCATCCTGAGAATTTTTTTTTTTTTTTGAAAAAGTTCTACCAGTTAGATGAATTAGGAGAGGAGAAAAAACAGTCTAATAATATTGTGTCAAACCGATCAGTGAAGCTAATGTTGCATGTAAAATATTGCCCAACAACCAGCATTGTAACGTATTCCATTTATATCAATGTATAGTAAATACAGTTTGAAGCACAAATTCAACATAATATAACATAGATTTTACCAAAAATAGGAGAGAAAGAAAAACAAAGTGCAAAGACAAGACCATTGTGGAAGTACAAAAACCTGCATTACAGCATAAGGACAAGTAAAACCAGAGACAGAACGATTACATATGAAATAGAAAGGGGAAAATCTATATGAATGAGAATACCACATATTTAAGTATAAAAAAAATAATTAATGAAGATATACTAAGGCACCAAAATGCTAAGTGTCAATCACCAAAGAAAAAAATTATGTATATGCTTTGGCGGAGGAGAAAAAGCACTCTCAGAGACAAATATTCAAAAACAAAGACAAAAGTACAAAACCTCTCATAAAAGCATGTGTAAAGGACAGTTCAAGAAGTGAAAATGAGTAGTGGGCCAAAATGAGGCAGAAGTAAAGTGAAAATATATGAACAAACAAACAGTTAGCTAATACCACCTGCGATAGTGTGGATACTCAAAGAAACGAAAAAATAGGACATTTAGCCCACTCCAACTATTAGAGGTTAAGGTCCATTTAAGTTCATTGAAGAGAGAGAGAGAGATAGAGAGAGAGAGAGGGGGGGGAAGGCAAGAAATTAAATACATATTAAAAAAAAAAAGAATATGTGAATGAATAAAAAAAATCATTGCCATTTGTCTTTTAAAAACTTTACAAAGTTTACCAGTTCTGTTATCTAAATCCAAACGAGAGGTACTAGCATGTGTTTAACCCTTTACCCTTATAAAGGCAGTGATCTGAGTACTATATTATCTCATCAATTATAAGTGAGATTATTGACTACAGTCCAAATAAATAAGTGACGGTCCATAGTCCATTCCTACAGCCTATTTTCAAGGTCAACATTTTCATATCTGACAGTAAAGGGATAAATTAAAGAGAAACCAGAAACTGGGGTAAAAATACTTCAAACCTATCAACAACTCAAGCAATGTGAAAATAAATAACAAGGAACTAGAGGGTTTCCATATAAACTGAGACAAGAAAGGAAAAAATGAATGTGGTTTAAAAAATCACTATATAGAATGTAGGTTTCAAAAAATCATAAATACAGCTCAGTCTTTGAAATGATGCAGCTCATAATCGGAAAGAAGCTTGAAGCCTATGAGAAAAATGCACAAACATGTGTTAAGCTCATCATAAATAGACCTAAACAAATTAGGACACAAAATCAAGGACAAACTCTCCATTCCTTGGTTTTAAACAGTGACATGGACAGCACCAAAATGTAATGTAAGATTCCAATAACTAAATAATGTATACAATATAAGCTGAAAGTTTTGACTACTATATCAGGTAAATAAACTTACGAGTATTCGACGACTCTTCTGCAATTGAACCACCAAGGGGTGATTATGTTCACCAACAAATTTCCTAACAACCCAACTCCCAGGGTTCTCTCTTTTCAACAAAATCATCGCAGTGCAAACGTCACGTTGCCTGCACTGTTTCTGCGCTTGAATTTTTGTTCGACTTTCAGGGAGTCCTCTACATCCAAGCCCACGAGAGATTATCGATCCATCACGCTCAGACTTCCGAGATGACAAAACACGAGTCAAGAATCCTTTTTGTCTAGCGTAATCATCATAGAACGCTCTAGCAGCTTCTTCTGATTGAAATAACATCCCCTCATTTGGTTCTATATCACTGCCACCTTCATGTGCACTTGATTCTCCTCCGTAAGTTTCTACTGCCCCATTTCCATCACCCATTTGCACATTCACTCCTGCAAACGAAGCTTTACTAGCTGTAGATTTTATTCATAGGACATTTCACTTAAAATAGAAGCATAAATATAGAACATGTAAAATTTAAAAATTTAAGTAACTTTTAAATCATAGAACTCAACTAGACAAGAACCCTTTTCCCATAAGAATTCTGGGTTGGGCTAAAAGAATTGCTCTCCCAAAGCCACTTGAGATAACTTGATATGAATTCTTCTTAGGCCAAATTTCCCAATCCATGGCCATAAATGTTGTTACATATGTTTAATTGATTACACAAAAGCTTGTAGCGTGTTAACATAACTTAGAAAAAGGAGGAAATGTAGCCTTATAATACCAACCATACAAATTAAGAATACTTGGCATATACCTTTCAAAAGAAAATGAATAAAAATCTAATCATCTCCTATTACGTTTATTCAATATTACTTTTGTTTTAATAATTTTTTTTTTTTTCCAAATAAAGTTTTAGGGATGGATGTTAATAAAATTTTGTTGAAAGACCAACAAAGAGAATATTTCAAAATCGAATTGAGAATTATGAATTGAATGAACAAGAATATCACTCAGGCGATTCCACGAATTATCTCATAAGTGGAGAAATTTATATAGAAATTGGAAAAAAATAAATAAATAGATAAAGGAAAAGGATACGATAGGAAGAAGAATAGAAGAATAACGGGAAAAAGTGATAAGAGTGAGAAAGCTTTACATTGACTGTGAATGAAGCCAAAAGAGCGAGGATTCGGGGTCGGAATGAAGGACCAACTCCGCCACACTACCCACCTTCTTCTGCGCTTTACGAGTTTTTCACTCGGTCAATGTCTCTATCCACAAAATAAAATAAAAAATATATAAAATAAATTTGGAGAGACGAAAGTAAATTAAACCAGGGATCTTTAATTCTTATAGCAAAATGAGCTGGATATGTATATCATTGTAGAGTAAAATATGATATAATGTACTTTGTATATAAACTTTAGGTAAATCTCTGTGTAAAAATATATATATGGGCCATACTAGTGGTCATATAGCTATAAAAATAGAAAAATGGATATTTATTAAAGTGAATGGTAAAAAAATAACATTAGTTTTTCCCATTTTTATTTTTGTAGGAGTATAATTGCCTTCCATTTTGATCTTACTGTTGTGGGCATTATTAATATTGTCCTTTGGTGATAAATTTAATTCATATCTCGATTAATTATATATTTGATCCATTGTATTTCTCAAAATACTTATTAAAATTTAAAGAACAAGCAGTTTTTTTATCCCTGACTTTTGCTATGTATATTAATTTGAATCCTATTTTTCATTTCTTACTAAGTCTCACCTATTACCCCCAAGACTAAAGTCGTTAGAAAACTAATGAATATCGAAATAAGATTATTCATTCTACCCAATGAGGGAGCCACTTCAGGATAAGGGGCCCCTCATTTTTTGAAAAATTATGCTTTTTACCTCCATTTTATCTTAAAATTTTCAGTTTTATCCTTTATTTGCCCCCTAAATTTTTGTAATTATAGTTTTTAACCTTATTTTATAAAACAAATTCAATAATACCCCTAATATGACCTACTATTCCTTTAAAATTTCTGAACTCTACTTATATTATTTTAACATACTAAATTTTACCCACATTTTGGATAATTTTTTTTTGGACTCATTTTAAATATCCTTTTTAATTCTATATTGGTCTATATTGACTAATGTGTTTCAAAATTAGTTTTAAAAAAAAAAGACTTTTTATTACCAAAATCCCCTGAGCTCGGAATAATTCAGTAAAATTAATCCTGAACTCAATTTTTTAGAGCAAAACCCGAACTCAATTTTTTAGAGCAAAACTCCCTGAACTCGGAACAATTTAGTAAAATTGACCTTGAACTTAATTTTTCAGAGCAAAACTCCCTGAAATCCCCTAATATTAGAGCAAAACTCTCTAAAGTCCCCTAGTATTAGTTTTATTAAGAAAAAAAAAATGTTTATGTTAGTTTTTTTACGGTTAAGTCCTTGTTCTGTTATTTATGACTTTTAGGTCCTTAGTATTATTTTTTTGTTTCACGTTAATCCTTTTTAATATTTTCTATCTAAAATTATTGTCAATTAGTACTTGCCCAAAAAGTGCTCATCTCAGCAGTAATAAAATTAGAAATAAAGGGAAATTATTATTTAAAAAAAAGAATTGGGGAAAATAAAAAATAAAAATAAAATAAAAAATAATACTGAGGACCTAAAAACCATAAATAAGATAATAAGGACTTAACTGTAAAAAAGACTAATATAAACATTTTTTTTTCTAACAAAACTAATATTAAGGGACTTTAGGGGATTTTGCTATAATATTAGGAGACTTCAGGGGGTTTTGCTTTAAAAAATTGAGTTCAAGGTTAATTTTACTAAATTATTCCAAATTCAGAGGATTTTGCTCTTGAATTATTCCGAATTCAAAAAGTTTTGGTAATAAAAAGCCTAAAAGTAATTTTAGTGTATGCCTCCCCAAAAATATTTCCTGGTTGATTCTACCTGCAGTGTTTGCTTTTAATATGAAATATTTATTCTTATCCTTGCCCCCTACTTTTAATTTTTTGCTCAAATACTATCAAAATGGTAAAATCGTTCCTCTTGTATCCTTTCCCAAAACAGATGCTGTTAGATATTTGATTAGATGACCGTCTGTTGGCCTAGCAAATTTGGTTAAGAGTAGATAAACTTATAAATGTGCTTACCATTTGAGTAAATGATTAAGTAAAATTAGGACACGAATTTAGGGTTGCAAAAACTTACGAGATGGCGAAATTTTAGGTAATTTCTATTTGTTAAATTTTTCTTAATAGAGTTGAATGAAAGTCTGTTTATTTCCTTTTCACGTAAGAGTGCAAAAATCCATTTGAATTGCACTACAACAGGTGAAATTTAAAAATAAAAATATTGAGGCATCAAATAGTTTATAATTTATAACGATTGATTTAATTAGTTTACAATTAACATATTATACTACGTAGTGCCAATTAAGGCTTAACTTAGGATTCTTGAGGGTGTGTGAGGGAAGGATTCGAATCCTAATTAAACTAATTTGTATATAAATTTCATAATAAATTTAAAAAAAAAAAAAAAAAAAAAAACAACAACGACGACAACATTATACTACTACGTAGTAGTTTTTGACTGAATCTACGTGAGAAGTTCGCAAACGTACAGCCACAACCGTGGATCCTTCACTTCACCACTGGGACTGGGAATAAGAAAAGTGGACTCACGGTCGGACCATATAAATGTCCTTTCCCCACCCAAAGTCATGGAGTTGTTGTAATGTCAATTAACTGACAACAACCAATTAAGTTAGGATTTTGATATATTAAAGGACTGTATCTTGGTGCACCAGAAGAGGGTCTTGAAGTTCTCTCCAATCCTATTGACTTTTCAATTAGTCAGTACTGCTCACTTTCTCCACTGCTTCTCTGATTCCGCTCGTAGCATAGCCTAACGGTTTTGTCACCAGCTCTCCAAAGATACCGGTGGCGGTCATGTCGGACATAGCGACGCCACCAAAGTAGCCTTGGGCAACGGCGGAGGCATGCGCCGGCGTAAAGTAAACCGAGGCAGAAGGCTGATGACGTCAAACTGCTGGGGTTTGTTATTTTTTGCTATAAGTGCACATCTCCTGACGTGACCTGAAACCAAGGCCTCAACTTGATCGTGATCATTAGTAGTAACACTACTCTCTCTACCCTCATTTGCCATCTTCTTTAGCTTCTCCACCTTGTCTCTGCTAGGCCTTTGCATTGCCAAAGCCGAAAGGCATTTCTGTTTTGGTAATTGAATTATCTGCTCCCAAATGATCATAATCATGATGAGGTAAAATTAAGTGATGGAAAAAAAATTCCCTAGAGGGTGGTAGAAAGACACATTCGTGGCGGGTTCTCCTTCTCAGAGGACTTTCTGATAAAAAAAAACGGGTACCATTTGCAATGGCTCACCCCGGGCAAGACTCGCCCACTCGAACATACTCGGCTTCGATGAGCTGAGCTCCACACTGTCGAAGTCGAGCCTGAGAGGGGATAAAAATGCACGAGTGCTTGGGCCAAGGATTGTTCGAGGAGGATGGCAATGGTGCCGCTCGTAAGCCATTTTTGGGAAGGTCTATGGAAGTTGATGGTGGACGACTGAGTAATGATGTCAATTTCAGCGCATTTGGAGAGAGTTAGGCAGGCCTTCCCATGTTTGTTCAGCCGGCTTTACTATGCTCGCGCCTTGGAACGTCACCGCCATTAATGCTTCTTCTTTGATAGGAGCTAAGTACTGACTTAGATATGGAATGTTTTGAGGATTAAGTGATGCTCGCTGTTAATAATGGTTTAATATCGGCCAACTGGCCAAGGTGTACCTACCTTCTGTCTTTCACTTTGTTCGCTCAACAATTTTTGTATAGTCATCTTTAAACTAAACTAACTAACAACATTAATTAATGTATTATTTTAAAGTAAAGCTACACATCTTATTGAATTATTCAGAAAAAATATATTGACTGACCCTATAGAGCCAGATCAAATTATACGTATAGAAAGAAGTGTGATATTTGTATTTTTTATTAAGAAACCGTAAGAGCTCTAATTGGGTGATATGTAAAAGTTTAATTGGGAGGAATAGATTATATAAGATAGAAAAAACTAGATAGAGAATTTATTTCTCCTCCAGGTATATCTGGAGACTGGACTATAAATAGACTCCACCCTAAGTCTACACACATGGATGTTTATGATAATTTCGCAAGAAAAACACACATAAAGTTATATAAACACAAATACAACTTTACATTCCTATATCAGAAAATAATAAAAACGAAAAAAAAAAAAAGAAGAGATCCCTTAACAATCGTAGGTTGGGTATGTGGCTTCAAAATACTAACTGGAACGCCAAGGAAATACAATCACAAAAGGCTGCTAGAAGTGAGAATTTTTTACAACTGACATTTGACTGTGGTACATTCAGAATTCATTTGCATGAATATGATTCTTTTATTGTCAAAAATGGAAAAAAATAAAATAAAATAAAATTCTGCTACTAATCAAATTGATGAAATCCATCATCAATAAAGAAAAATTCTAACTAAATTATTTCTAAAATGCCCATCCCTATCTAATCACAGAAGAAAATCACTTACTGAGACTTCAGAGTATCAAACTTCACCCTTCCAGTTCCACATCATTATTCTTCTTGCAAGTTGCTAATGGAGCAAATCAACATTGGCCTTCACAAACGTCAATAATCAAACGTGGCAATTGCCTCTATCACTTCTAGCATGTACACGGAAAAAACATGTGCTTCTGGCTGTCTATGACCATTTTCTTTCTTTCCCTGCACTGACATGAAAGAATAAATAGTTAACATCATCAACTTGACCTTGTTCTTTCAAGTTTCTTTCCTTTTCTCCTAACTGAATCATCATTCAAATTCACGCACCTGAACTAAATGGAAAGTTAATGACAAAATCATGGGTGATTTTGAAAGTATATGAATCAAACTTGGTATTGGTCAAAAGAGACTCAATGAACCAATAAATGTCTTTTAATGATTAAATGAAAGAGTAGTCACATGAAGCTTTGAAATAGTTTTCTTTTGTGTTGTTCGGTCATAGTTGATTATAAACACAATACATTTAAACTAAGTCCATTAAACAAACAGCAATGTGGTATCACAACTGTAAGGCAAGTCAATTTATAGCCCTAAGAGACAATAAAAGATGCCGGGGGGTCAACAAGAGAAGAAATATGATAACATTATGGCTTATGGTCATGGCATATGATTCGATGTACATGACAAGTTATGTCCAGTATTACCTACAATAATCTATAGTCTAGAAAGAAAGCCGAAACTTTTGGAAGAATAACGCTTCAGGCAGGATCTTGATTAGCATTTTGATATGGCAAAGTCTCTAGAGTGTTAAGAAGGTAAACAAAAATGGTGCCTGAAATATCACTCAATTGGACATATATTCCATGTATGCATCTTCGCTTACAAGAGGAGTCCCAAAATCCTAAATTCTGTTCTGCACTTCGTTTAGAAAAAAAAAAATTAAACTTAAAAGAAAAAGGGGAAAATTAATGATTCTAAACATGTTTACATGAAGAAAATCTCAAAACAGCATGTTATGTTTTACTTTTGACTAAGCCCGTCAAAAAGACAACACCAACAATAGTACAAAACCATTAACTTTGCTACAGACGGCACGGACAAAACCAAACAACCATATCTTAAAGAACAGAGCAATAAAATAAATATTATATGAGATTAAATCTGATTGTAAGGTGGTCCAAAGTACTCACTCTACAAGACTCAGGTTATCTATGTTGTGAGAGATCCTGATCTATGGGTTCGAATTCTTTAAGATTGCTGACTACATTTTGAACTTTCTTGGATAGCTCGTTGCTGTGTTCTTCTACAATTCTTATAAACGCACTAAGTTGCTCTTGATATGTTGTGCATAGACGTTTCTTATTCCGCAGCTCTGCAGTCAACTCCTGAATCTTCTTATCCTTTTCATCCTACAAAAGGAAAATACAAAGAAAAGAAAAAAAAGACCAAATTTACATCAGACTTGACATTCCAAAAAATCATGGCCAAGGATTGGATCATATCAACAATTGGAAATCATCTTAATCATCAAACACGAATGAAAGACAACAGAACTTTGAATTTAAAAAAAAAAAAAAGAAAAAAAAAAACCTACGAATTCATGTGGACAACTGTAACTGTTTTTCTCTCGCTTGTTTTTCCAGTATCAAAGCCTGAACTAAGGTGAAACACATTTGTAATAGCTGTTAAAAGCCTAAAATAACTCGGAGAAATCACCAGATTACTAAATTATTGAATCTAAAAGACTTTTTTGAACTTAAATATAATTTTGGAGTCCTAGACATCTGGCTGACAAATAATATAATACATATTTTAATACCAATGATGTGAGCAGCATGCCATATTACTTGAATTCAAAAAGTTTGACATCACACCCAAAATACTAGCCGAGTTCTTCCATTGCTCCATCAATAGCTATAATCAAGATGATCTACAAACAAGATGTTTGATGTAGGACTAGCTTTAATTCCAAACATGACACAATGTCATATTCAGCACTTGCTCGGTCACAATTTCTTTTTTCTTTTTTTTTTTTTCAAATGAAATTAAGGGTGGAGATCTCCACCATTATTTTCACTGAAAGAAAATAATAAATTAAAAAAATAAAATTTTGTAAAACGATGCCTAAACCAATTTTGTTTTGTTATATGTTGCCCATAACTTTCAAAAGAATGGCAAACAGAATAAAGGTTAACAATTCATTCAACATGAAAAGGAGTGATTTTAGGCTGGAATATCACAGGTAAACATAGGTTATGTTGCAGAGTTTCCATAAAGCAGTAAATTTTCCAGAACTTTCAGGACTACTAGCAGGTTGCGAGGTTCATTGACTAATATTTTTATAAAAGGAAGTTAGAAACCATCAAGAATTGATGAGACTGGAACCTTCCATAACAACCCCTTGAATCAATAGTGAAATGCTGAAGATAAATCCTAGGCAGCAGACCAAGATATGCACTGTGGACAAGCATCACATCTATCATTAGTGTTCGTGGTAATTTCTAATCCCTGAATTTTAAAAATTGCTTAGTTTTTTTCACTCAAAAGATTAAGACAGCATAATTAAGTATAAAAAGTTAGGGTAGACTAGATGTATATATATATATATATATTGGAAGACTTCTCAATGGTTACAATTTTTTTGTGACCATGAATGGATACTAAAAAAAGTAGTGATAGAATTAAATTTTTTTGATGGTAATAAATAGCATTAAATTTTTTTGGCCAACTACCAAACTAATCACCACCGTAGGATATTAGATCTAATAGCTTAAACCATTATAACCATCCATGGGTAAATATTGTTGTAACCATTTAAACCAAACCCATATATATATTATAGAGGTAGTTAAGTTAGGTTCTGATATATATATATATATTTATGGATAGCACTTCATGTCCCAACTTTTGTACTAAATTTTTTGTACCAACACATGTGGCATGTAAGTTATCACCATCTAATTGGTGTGTTAATATTTACCACAAATAGAGTAAACATTATCACCAATTGAGTGGTGACAAATCACATGCCACATGTGTTGGTATTAAAATTTTGGTACAAAAGTTAGTACCTCAAGCATTATCCATATATTTATATATAGGGCACCAATCCAGTAGATTTTTTTTTTTTTTTTTTACCTATACATATGCATCAATTTGGCCAAAGAAAATTTATCATATACATTTTTTTATATTAAAAAGTAAGAGAGAGAAAAAACATTAATGATGCACATCTTTTCATGCACCTCATTATAGCCGTTGGATCACCATTAGATGATGATCTAACGGCTAAAAAATAATACCTACCGGATTGGCAACCTTTATATATATATAAAGCTGGTAATTAAAGAAACTGAAATAAATAGCTGAAATGAAAAGGACCAGATACTGGAATCAAGGGTCCAAAAAAGTAAAGTGCTGAAATTAAAGAACTGGAAAGTAAACTGTTGAATTTAAAGGACTGAAATGTAAATAATTGTAAATAAAAGTGCTGGAATATAAAAGGGACCAAATTACTAGAATTAACTTGAGCTAAAATTAAAATATTGAAAATAAAGAGTACTGAAAGTAAAGTGCTCGATAATAAAGTACAAGAATGTAGAAAAATAGCTTTATATTATTACTATGCTGCCTTTAGGTACAAAAATTACCAAAAATATAAGAGTTGGGGTCTTTAGACGGCTAAACCCTTATAAAATATAAAAACTAACGTAAAATGCATGTATGGATGTAAGAAAGTGTGGATTTGATGATGGTTTAGCTAAAAAATTGGGAATGTGAAGCTATCTATATGAAGATCATAAACCGATCATGCACATGAGAGTAGAAAGTGAGCAGTGAACTTGTGCAGAACCTGGTAAAATGTGGTACTTACTCTAGAGATTGGTTTTAGGATAATGCATGAATGTTTCATGTGATTTTAAACTATCTAGTAAGGTAAAATGCTAAAGATCAGCCACTGCTTATGTAGAAACAGGGCTGATCATGCACGCAATGCCGAAAAGAGAGAGTTTCTGATATGTAAATGCTCCTAGAATGATGATCTGACTAAAAATATGTGCCTAGGTGTTATATGAAGATTCGGTAGTGATTTGCGGCTATTGGGCAAAGGGAAAATGCGGGAAAATGCAAGCTCTAGGAACGGCAGTGGCAAAAAAAGGAGATTGGCAGAGAAAAAGAGAGAGTGATGGCTGAAAGTGAGTGCTAAAAGGTGTGGAATGTTGTTGTGTATTTTGTAGAAACATGCCTCCCATTTATAGGTAACTTAAACTTGGTGACCAAGTTGATAGTGGGGGAACAAAACAGATTTTCAGAATGAATGGGAAGTATTTTTCTGCCAAGTAAGAACTTTTATGCAACTTGGCAGAAAAGTAACTCCCCCTTACGTCATCTATATTCCCTAAAGTGGTTTGCCATGGTTTGAGTTAGAAACCAGCCAATTCCAACCATTCTAATATCATGAAATTGCTAAAAGATCCCTAAGATCTCACAAACTGAGCTGAAAAAGGTCTCAGCTGCTGCGAACTCGGTGATTTCCTTGAGAAACTGTGTGCCAAAACTGGCAAAATAGCGTAGTTTGAAGGCTGATATTTCTGCATGTAAACAGAAACATTTTTCCTTGAATTTATGCATGAGGTCCTTGTTCTAGAACCCCTGAAAGGTTTTAGGTTTTAGGGTAAATACCCTACCCCACTGCTGGACACTACTCCCTAAATTTCCTCTGTTTTCTTCTCTGTTTCTGCTCTTATCATATTCATCTTAATCTAATAATAATCATAGCTAAAACAATATATCATGTCTTAGGAACTTACCCCGAAACAATTAGAATGTGAAATTATGTGTGTGTTTATGCGGGGGATTGTGTGTCTGTCTGTAAATAAATGCACCAATAATGTCCAGCAAAACATTCAAAATTTAGAATTGTACATAAGAGAAAGAAGGATGAAGATTTTCATTTTGACTGAAGACATTGGACAACATCCTGAGTATTATTCTACTACTCATATAAACAAACCACAATGTGATATTTACAGCAGATAAAAATATAAAATGGTTTCACACAAAATAAAAGTAGAATTCTGTTGTTAGAGTTAGTCAACATTATTAACTTCAAGAAATACTCACCATTGTTTGTCGAGCTTCGCGTGGTGAGAACACAAGTGGGTGATTATGTTCCTTAACAAATTTTGTAATCACCCATTTTCCAGACTTATCATATTTAACATGAATCATTGCCTTGCAACCTTCTCTTGTGCTTGGTCGCGGCTTTCGAACTGGCCCAAATTTACCTCGAATACTAACACAGTGTCCTTCCTTATTACATCCAAGTCGACGGGCAAGAATTCTTCCGTCTCTTTCAGAACGGCGACAAGACATGACACGCATGACAAACCCCACCTGCCTTGCATACTCATCATAGAATATCTTGGCAGCATCTTCAGAATCAAATTCCATACCTTCGTATGGCTCTAAATTTGCATCTCCTTCATATGTCACTAACTCCTGTCCAGCCGAACTCTCCACTGCCCCAGCTCCCTCATCTAAATCCACTGCCAAAAATTGGCTGTCACTTACTTGTCAAACACAAAGTAAAGGAAAAACCTCGTCGCAGTAGAATGAGACAATTCCTATGGAAGATGGATAAGAAGTAGTTCTTTTCTAATTTCTACCATTAAAAGGAAATCCAAGTGTCATTAGACAGTTAAAGACTATTACTAGTCCTTTTTTCTTCATTTTTGGATCATGTTTAAGACCCTCTTAATTAAACAAGTCAGCATCTTTTTCTTAGTAAATTTATCAAATAGCTGCTGAGCACCAAAAAACAAAAAAAAAAAAAAAGCAATACTGCTAAGCTAACCCACTACGGGTAGAGTGAATTACAAACAAACCACAAAAGAAATTACTATTAAAACACTAAAAGAAGAGTTGCCGGCCAAAGCTCCAATGGCAGCGCCAAATGGGCACGAATAAAAATCCAAACCATGAAATAAAACAACGCAAAAGGCCAAAAAAGGAAACAAACCCATTAAGTGTAAAGCTTTTGTTGGTCCAAACACATAGCCTTAACCAATAAACTTGAATGAATTGATTCACATAGTGACAGAGTGACCATAGAAAGGCCAATAGAAATGGAAGATTCAATCAAAGAGACAAAGGCTTTAATGGGTTCTCTTCAAATTGAATACTTACTTGATTCAAGCAGAGCCAGATACGTCGTCGTTTTATGGGTTGGGACAGGGATTTCCGTTGAAGACTTTGGTGTGGTACTGGTACTTGGTTCAAAGACTCCAGAGAGCAGAGTTAGAGTTGGAGCTCTGTGCTTGAGAGTTTGATAAGGTGGATCGGGGCATAGGGGTTGATGACTCTGTAACCCACTCGTTTGGCATCACTTGTGAATTAATAATAATATTCCATCTCTATTTTTCATTCATTTTTTTTTTTCAAAATAAAAAGACCTCAAGCTAAATTTAAAACTAAATTAATGACATGCAATACAAAAAGAAAAATTTTCCTAAGGTAAGTTTTTTTTCCCCTTTTTGAAGGGTTCCTACAGTAAGCTTTTGAATATTAATTAGATTTTTTGGGCTTGAAAAAACATTAATATCATTAAAAATTAAATTGTGTGCCAATTTAAAAATTCAAAAAATAGGACCGTTCAAAAAAAGAAAATTCAAAAATTATGAATTATTTGTTAGGTCATATATTTAAAAGACACGAACACATCAACAATTATCGGATGTTGTGGAAGAATTTTTATGAAAAAGGTTGGGTTTTCGTCAAATTGTATGTTTGTATTTTTTTCCTCTTAAGAAAACTATTTTTATGTTGTTGCATAATACCATTAATATTGTAATAATATTGTCGGGTGTGTAACAAAGTCCTACACTTGCAAGCAAGACATAGGAATAATAATGCATTTATAAATAAAATTGGCTTTATAAGGAATTCTTTTGGGGAAAAAAAAAAAAAAAAAACTTACTCTACTCAGTATTTTAACTTTTTGAGATTCAACCTCATCTCCGTAGATCCTAGAAGCACTAAGGCTTGGCCATTAGGCAAAATAAGTAACGGCTTACCGCCCTTTGCTAATAAGGCCCCCAAAATTTTCACTCTTTTTGTAATTTTTTTCTTCTTTTTTTTTTTTAAATGAAATATAGGAAAATTCTAGTGTAAAAGAAGCAAAATCTCTCCTACTTATATTGGTGAATTTTAATTAATTTTATTGATTAAAAACTAAGTACTACAATTTTTGTTATAGATTCGACCCCATTTAATATTAGCTTCAAGAGATGGAAACATATACTCTTTCCTTAAACTACTCCTCTCTTTTTTATCTTATTTTCTCTTAAACATGAATAACTCGTCAAAAGATGTAGCAACCACTATTGTTGCATGAAAAAAAAAAAAAAAAAAAAAAACCATTACTCTTATATGTAGAGCATAGATAGAAACTTTTCTTCTTGAAAGATCCAACTTTCAATCCTAATATAAAACTCTTTTTTTTTTTTCATAGAATATTAAAGAGATTGCGGCTCACACTTCTTCGAAATTATGGGAAAAAAAATAACAAACAAAAGAAAAACGTAATTATCAGATTATGGAGATCATGAAATGCACGTTTGTCTAATTACCTTAAAGGCTTAAATTAGTGTTGATATTTTATGGTCAGTTATTGAACATTTGGCTGGCCTACGGTTCTTCAATTTCTAAGAAATATGTTTTCCCTTTTTTTATTTTTTGGGTTAAAACACAAATTAGCATAGGTTAAAGATGAGTATAGTATAATCCTATGTGCTAGGGTATACATACACTTCTATTATACTGTTCCTTTGATTCAATATGAGAGTCTAAAAATTACTCATAGGAGTAAAGGGGATTCTGCTTCTCCTACACTAGAATTCTCTCTAAAATATAATAATAGCCTAAATTTTAGATATTATGCCTATTTATCATATTTTAAACATCAGATTTTCACACATTTATTCTTGATATTTTAAAGGATAAAAACTAATTTATTTCTCTTTTCTTAGAAACTACAAACGTATATTTTAGTATCTTAATTTTTTTTTCTTTTCAATTTTGTATGCCTTCCCTTTTTATTTTGAGAAAATTAAACTCATTTTCTTCTTCTTCAATATTATGCACATCATTTATTCTCTTTCTCAAAACAAAAATTTCTTCTCCATCAAAAGACTACACATTGCTATTCCCTCTCAAGATTTCTTCTATGTATTAAAAAAAATGGAAAAATACTATCAATGTCAAGAACTAAACTCTCTTTAGCAAACTTTTCAGAAAACAACATTTTGCAATAATGGAAAAAAGTCATTGGGATATAGCGGGGAAAAAAAAAAAGGGAAAAAAGATACATAGTACTATCTTAAGATAAATAATACCAAAAATACGATGTCCAAATTTGTACTTATTTTTATACTATCTTTTTTTACAAAAATAACAAATTCTTGCTAAGAAAGACCAAATAACATCTTAGAATTTTCATTTTTTATTCTTACTAATAAATTCTTATTTTTATATTACTTTTTTTTAGACTTCTTTTAGCTAATAGTTCACTTTTTTGTATGAAAGACCAAATAACGTCTTAGAATTTTCTATTTTTTCTTGTTTCTTTTTGCTACTAGTCTACTTGTATCTGACCACTTTTAAAACTAATTACCAATTTATTATTAAACTAATTTGGTTATTGAAAACCAGTTGCCAGAATCCAAAAACTAATATACATTTCTGTTGCTTTTACTTCAAAAATATAATTATTTAATTTGAGAATTTGATCATATTCTTCAACATTTTTGTTCAATGCATTACCCAATTCTTACTACAGGGCATTCTACAAAAAAAGATATCACAATAGTTTTTAGGAAACTTTCATTATTTCATGTGATTTGAATAAGAAACCACAATGGTTTCTAATAAACTTTCGTGGTTCCCTGTGATTTACTTAGCTGCAGGACATTCTGCTAAAAGGAAACTACGATAATTTCTAGAAAACCTTCGTGGTTTTCTGTTATTTATTTAGCTACATGACATTCTATAAAAAAGAAACCACAATGGTTTCTAGAAAATGTTCGTGATTTCATGTGATTTACTTACGTACAGGACATTCCGCTAAAAGAAACTAAACTGATTTCTAAGAAACCTTTGTAGTTTCTTGTAATTTACTTACGTACAGAATATTCTACTAATAGGAAACCAAATTGGTTTCTAAAAAACATTTGTGGGTTTTTGTTTAAAAAAAAAAGATGACTTATTTACTAAAATGCCACCGCGTTTTTTAGCTTCCAAAGTATTTAGAAAAATACCCTAAAAAGGTCGTACGGAATTTTTTTATTTTTGAAAGATCGTAAATTTAGTAATATTTTTTAAAAAATAAGTATAAGTGTCCAAAATTCTAAAAAAAAAAAAAAAAGAGCCATGGAAATAGTTTGGAGATCTCTAGCATTCAAATTATATCTTTCTGACTCTTTTGGGTTAATTTATGGATTATTGTTTGTTGAATTTTATATTAGTTACTTTATTATTCTCATTATTATTATTATTATTATTATTATTATTATTATTATTTTGTGAAAAATGGACAATTTTAAATATTTTGTTTAGGGTCCCAAAATAGCTTGAGTCGCCCTGCCTAGAAGGAACACTTATCCTAACAAAGTGCTATATTAAAGATACGACTCAGATGTTGCCATGTGCACACAAGATGAATCCTATATCCATGTGCACACAAGACGAATCCTAGATGTGCTAAATGAAGGTGTGTGGACCCGGGGATTATATTTTCTGATGGTGGAAAATTGTGTGAAAATGCTCGAGGTATAACATGGAACAAAGACGTTGTGAAGACCTTAAGGTGGTTGTGCTTACCATGAGAATGCAAAGAGACATGATGAAGAAGCACAAGGTGATGGGATCTCCTGGAACATAAAATTTTAAGACATGAAGAATAACTATAAAGATAATAAAAATACAGTAAATGTACGAAAAAAATTCAAATACTTTCAAATTTTTTCGTATAAAGGACTAATGTTTTAAGGTCACCTGGAATAGAGATGGATATAAAGACGGAAATAATATCATGAGATTTGGCTTAGAGAGATTGAGTATAGTAATGCCTAAAAAGGACCATTAGTGTATGACGCTCTTTATTAAACATCTAAATGGTCAAGAAATACAAAATTCTTATAAAAAAAAATATGAAAAATAAAAATAAATAAAAGAACGTGAGGGAAGACCAAATAAAATAATATACCACCTTAACATAGTTAAATTTCCTACTCTTAACAACCAAAGGCTTCTTTAAATCTAGATGTATATATACTTTTCATACATATTTGAGAGGGTGAATAGAGCATTTCAATTAACATGTAATATTAAAGGAAAGGGTTACAAAATGTCCCTTGGAATTGTCCACTTGCTGTGGAATGAAGACAATAGCTCATGGGAAATTATTCGGCCAAAGATGTGCATAAGAATCTTAAATGCTTTAAGAATGACTTGGTTAACTAAAAAAAGGAAAGGGAATGGTATATTCTTTGAGAAAATCAGCTACAAAGAGAAGGAATCTATTGCTTTTGGAGGTTATCTCTTATTTGGCCAAGGGAGAAATAAAACGGGCATGTTTTGATTCCAGTAAGCTATAATACAAAGCTAAGGAATAACATTGAAAGCCACGAAAGGTTATAAATCCCACTATTACTACCACAACAACACAACCCATCTTACACAACAACGCAACCTATGTGAAAAAAACACCAAGCCCATTAACAATATATCATAGGGATTTTAAGGGTTTTCCCTTTAAAAGTAAAAAGAATTAAGAAAATACCGTATTTGAAAAAAATTCTTACTTCATACGGTATATAAGCCAAAAGAATTAGATATATACAGTGTCAAAATACGGTGGCAATTTTGGTAATTTCAACAAACTTTTTAGTAATCGTTCTTAAATAAAAAGTGTAACTTAAAACATGAAAAAGATCTGAGCCTACCAATTTCCTTATATGAGATCAAGGTTCCTTATATGAGATCAAGGTTCAAAACTCTATGACTCAACTTTTAGCTTTATTTTCTCTTTTTTTTTTTTAAATTTTTTATTTTAAATACCATTTTTTCCTAAATTTTCTTTTTGTGTTTTCTTTTTTCTTTCCTGAATGATTTTTTTTCTTTTCTAATCTTTTCCTCAAAGAATAATAGTCCTCTTTTCTTTTCTTTTTTTTTTAATTTTAAATATATTTTTCCGTAGATTTTCCTTTTGTATATTCTTTTTCCTTTTTTGAGTGTTTTTTTTCCCCTAATTGTTTCCTCAAAGAACACTAGTCATTCCTCTCTTTCATTTTATTTTTTCCTTTTCTTTAATAAATTACTAACAATGAACTGGTAATCAATTAATTACTAATGTTCGAAATTGGTTGCCGGTTACTAGTAATCAGTGTTCAAAAATTGGTTACCAATTACTAGATACTAATGTTCGAAATGGTTACTAATTACTAGTTATTTGTATTCGAAATTAGTTATTAGTTACTGGTTACCAGTTATAATACATTTTGCTCAATTTAGTAACTAGTAACCAATCTAGCTCTTTTTTTCTCCTTAATTTTTCCCTTTGTGCATTCTTTCTTTTATTTTTTTATTTTTTTCCTCAAAGAACACTAGTCCTTCCTCTCTTTCATTTTATTTTTTCTTTTTCTTTAATGAATTACCAACACTGATAGTTTAATTACTAACATAGGTTATTAGTTACCAGTGTTCGAAACTGGTTGCTGATTACTAGTTACCAGTATTCGAAACTAGTTACCGATTACTAGTTACCAGTATTCAAAACTGGTTATCAATTAGTAATTACTAATTATAATACATTTTACTCAATTTAGTAACTATAATAACCAATCTAGCTCTTTTTTCCTAATTTTTCCGTTTGTACAATTTTTTTAATTTTTTTTCCCTCAAAGAATACTAGTCCTTCCTCTTTTTTATTTTATTTTTTTTCTTTTCTTTACTGAATTACTAATAATGATATTAGAAACTAGTTTTCGGTTAATTACTAATATTCGAAACTGGTTGTCAGTTACTAGTTACCAGTGTTCGAAAACTGGTTACCGATTACTAGTTACCAGTGTTCGAAACTGGTCACCGGTTACTAGTTACTAGTTATAATATATTTTGCTCAATTTAGTAACTAGTAACCAATCTAGTTCTTTTTTTCTTCACTTTTCCCTTTGAGCTTTCCTTTCTAATTTTTTTTCCCTCGAAGAAAACCAGCCCTTCCTCTCTTTCATTTTATTTTTTCCTTTTCTTTTAATGAATTATTTACACTGATAGTGGAATTACTAGCATAAGTTATTAATTACCAGTATTTGAAACTGGTTGTCGGTTACTAGTTACTAGTGTATGAAACTAGTTACCAATGTTCGAAACTATTTACCGATTATTAGCTACTGTTTATAATATATTTTATTCAATTTAGTAACTATAGTAACCAATCTAGCTCCCTTTTTCCTAATTTTTCCCTATTTTTTCTATTTTTTTTTTTAAATTTCCCTCAAAAAACACTAGTCTTTCCTATCTTTCCTTTTCTTTAACGAATTACTAACACTGATAGTTTAATTACTAACATTGGTTATTAATTATTAGTGTTCAAAACTAGTTACTGGTTACTAATTAGTAGTGTTTAAAACTGGTTACTAGTTACTAGTTATCAATTATAACACATTTTACTCAATTTAGTAACTAATAACCAATCTAGCTCATTTTTTTTCCTAATTCTTTCCTCTATGCTTTTTTTTTCCCATTTTTTAATGCCCTTTTTCCCTCTCAAAGAATACTCTAGTCCTTCATCTCTTTCCCTTTATTTTTTCCTTTTCTTTAACAAATTGTTAATACTAGTAGTGGCATTACTGGCATTGGTTACTACTGGTGTTCAAAACTGATTAATAGTCAATAGTTACATTTGAAATTGAATATTGGTTACTAGTTATAACATAGTTTACTCAATTTGGTAATGAATAACCAATCTACCTTCCAGATACCACCTCTGGTTACTTGTTACTTTTTATATCAGTAACTAATCTAACTTCTAGTTTCAATCTAGTGACTGTATATAAACCATCTACCAATTTAGTAATGAATAACTAATCCAGATTCTAGTTACCAACCTGGATTAATTTAAGGAGGGGTGATTAATTTCTAATCTGGTTACCCATTACTAGCTACTAATTACAATATTTTGTTACTATTAATCAATCTACTTTTTAATTTTTCAATCTACATTTGGTTACTAGTATAGTTTAGTAACCAAAATAGTTTCGCCACATAAATAACTATAAATCCTTCACTCTAACGGAGTTAATAAGTATATAGTTGGAGCATAAACAGATACTTATACTTGAGGGAACTCATATAGACATTTCATCAAACGTATAGGGTGCAGAAGTTAATTCACATGCTTAATCTAGATAAATAGTAAGAGCAAACATATGAACTTCAGTGTACATAAGAAAACATTAAAATTATTAATAGAAGTTAATTAAGAGCTAATTTTTTCTACAAAGAACAATATAGATGAAGAGTAAAATAAATAAATGATTAAAAAATATTTGAAAAACGATTTTTTACTTTCAGAGGTAAACCTTTACTTTTACTTCATGATTAAAAATGATTTTTTTTAACATCAAATAAGTCTGCAATTGAGGACTTGAGGAAGCTCAACGATGTCGGAATTGACAGTCCTCAATGACTTTGATCTTCTTTCGGCTCCAATGGCTTCGTCAAGGGTGTAAGCATCAAACCAATATGCAAATATATTATAGACGGACTCGATCGATACCGGCAATTTGGTCCAGGACGAAGCTAAGGAAAACATGGAGCTGGTCTTTCAGAAATAGAGGTGGCACCGAAGAGGTGGGGTATGCGAGATAGGGAGGAAGAAGCTGAAATAGATATGTAGTCATATGTGGTATTTTTCAATTAAACACCGTATGAAAAAATATAAAAAGGTGCACCGTATATTTGTAATTGTTTTATAAAATCACCGTGTTTTCTCTATTTTCCTCAAAAAGAAAGAAGGGTTAGTGGGCTCACCACTACGGTCCAGCTGAATCAGCCCGGCTGGCATGCAAGCTGTATGATTTGGCCCCTGGATGGCCTGTTTTGCCAGGCCCAAATTCGCAACTCTACCTACTGTCGAGAAGGGAAATTAAGATGAGTTTATGATTAGGAATTATTGAGTTTTATGTATAAAAAAATGAAATTTACAAATATATAGTAAAACCTTTTTCGTACGGTGATATTCCAAAATAATTACAAAGATACGGTCAATAGATGCAAATAGAGGCGGTGGCAATTTGGTAATTAAAATCATCTTTGTTGAAATGTTTATTTTATTTTAAAAGCACACCTATATCTATTACAAGCCACTGGATGTAGTAGTTGGTGGTCCCTTTACATTACTCCGCTTCTCAAGTTTGGGATAACTCTAATTCCACACTTTTTTTTTTTTTGGTGGAACCTACTCCTCCATTTGAATTTTTTTTTTTCATTTTTCTCTTTAGTAATCATTTTCTTGTTCACTTTTTTCTTTAAATAAAATACTAACCTATTTTCATTTTGCTTTTCCTCATCTTAAGAATAATAAGCTATTTTTTTTTTAAATAAGAAAAATGGCTTTCTTTTTTTTTTTTTAAAGGAGAAAAAACGTTACTTTGGTTACTAGAAAACAATATGATTACCATTTTTTCTTTTTCCTCCTCATTTTTAATCATTTTTCCATTTCATTTTCTTTTTAATGAAGTACTAACTTTTTTTTTTCTTAGGGATAATAAGCTACTCTTTGTATTCAAATAATTAATTTAGTTACTGTCTACGCTCAAAATATACTATCGGCTCTCGCAGTATAGATTAAGGTGTCGATCCCACAGAGAAGTAAATCAACAATAAAAGGTAACGAAAAATAGAAAGAAAAATTGAAAATAAAAATAATCCGAGCAATAAATTAAAATAATAGCAGAATTATGAACGAAAATACCAATATGAGAAAACAAGGCTTCAAGATTCACTTAATTGCTCGTCTAACTATTACCAACTTTGATTCCTATTTATCACTCAATTATATGTTTCACATCCCAAACACATAACCGGAAAATATGACAATTAAGAACAAATATTAATCTAAATTATTCAATATGAGAAATTCTTCCAATTAAAACCAAAATAATCTATCTTACTAGTTATCTAAGATCGACAATATATCACAGAGACAATACTGCAGTAAAAGATCAACTAATAAAACAAATATAATTATAATCTAGTTTAAAT
>JXTC01000103.1:456570-546102 GCA_002914845.1 Trema orientale | reverse complement strand
AAGGACAAATCTAATACAAAGAAATAAAAAAAAAAAAGAAGAAAAAAAATGAAATCGTCAGATTCAAAGAGAAGACGAAGAAAGATCAATGAAGAAGAGAGAGAAGAAAGAAAGTGAAGTATATCAGGTAGAGTATCCTAAGGCAAAACATTATATATGGTCAAATGCTCAAAAAACCACAACAAAGCTTCCTACAGGATAGATAAAATTGTAAACCCAACGTTAATATCCAGAAAAGACAAAAATAATAATACTACTAAACATGAAAAGACAAAAGAGCCCATTTTACTGTTCATTGCACAGTATTTCATGTCCCCAGCTTTAGATATATATAATAATGTGTTCGGGATAGTTTTATGCTTACGATTATTGATCTTCACGGCAGATCTATCAGCATCTTAATCCGACTATTCAACTCAAGAGGCGAAGGATAATTTGAAAGAGCAGTACATTATCTCTATGGAACTATGAAACATACAAGTTGTGTGCATGTTATCTAGATCTTATAGTTATAGGTCCTATTTCCCTCTGTGATCATTAGTAAGGCACTATGCTTTGATCGATTATTTATCATTATGGATTATCTCTAAGCTGATATTTGTATTGGATTCTTTTGTGGTGCTTGTTTGATATAAAATTTCAATTTGATTAGGGAAAAAAATTAAAACAAACGAACAAGACAAAAAAATTTATGTAATGTTTAAAAAAAAAAAACACCAAACAAAGATTTTTTATTTTTTAAAAAAAAAAGAAAAGAAAAATGTAAACATAAAATATTAAGTTTATGAGAGGTCGAACTTTCTTCTCCCTACTGAATTACTGGAAACTATTTTGCACCCTCATTAAAAAAGGATTTTTGGCATGATTAGTCCCTGAATTTTTTCATGATTTGCAATGTATCCCCTGAATTTTTTTATGGCAATTAGGACCCTGAATTTAGAATTTTTGGCATGATTAGCCCCTGAATTTTTCGTTAATTTGCAATGTATCCCCTGAACTTCTTTTTGGGCAATTAGGACCCTGAATTTAGAGTTTTTGGCATGATTAGCCCTTAAATTTTTCGCTGATTTGCAATACATCCCCTGAGTTATGTGCAAATTTTTTAAGGGCATAATGGTTATCTCACTTGGTTTAGAGACAAAAATAACAAATGAAAGTTTGGAGGGGAAAAAAATAGTTTTAAAATTCAAATTTTTAAACAATTAAAGAATAAATTGCAAATCAATAAAAAATTCAAGGGCTAATCATGCCAAAAACTCTAAATTCAGGGTCCTAATTGCCCAAAAAAAAGTTTAGGGGATACATTGCAAAAAATTCTAAATTCAGGGTCCTAATTGCCAAAAAAAATGTTCAGGAGATACATTGTAAATCATCGAAAAATTCAGGGACTAATCATGCCAAAAACCCTTAAAAAAATATGAAAAATCCAAAGAATATAAGCACTATTTGCCTCCACCTTGCAGAGAATTGTAAAACAACCAAAGACAAGTACCAAATGGGAATAATTACAACATGAACGAACAAAGAACCACCAAGAGTGTTTATTATTAACAAAAAAAGTCGCAAGAACTACCCTCATGCTGTTTTAATCTCTGGACGATAAAAGAAGATGCCATTGAACAAATGCCTCATCTCATATTTGCACCACCTTTTGATGCCAACTTCAGGAGCTCATGAAATTTAAGGAATGAGGCACCTGAAAAAAAAAAAAAAGGCACATCTTGAGGAAATGAATCATCTTTTGAAACGTCCACACATGGAGAACTTTCTCAATGGAAAGAGCCACTTGGAATCAAATAGTTTTCACTTGTCTATCTCAAATTGGTCACCATAATAGCCTAGACAGCACTTCTAAAATTCCTCTGTTTCAAAACAATGTCCTTCTGCTTATATGCTAAAAGGTTCCATGTGGGCTCAAGCAATAACAGCAATTAAGCAACTTCGATTTTTTACTCATGCAAAATCACAACAAGAAAACACGTAAAAAAACCTAAATGAAAAGAGAGAGAAAATGAAAGGAAACCAGCTGAATATGAGAAAGCGGAGAAAATGTGAAGAGAACTAGAGCATAAATTTCCCAACCTTCTGTGAGAAATTTAAGGGAATGCACCAATTTAGAATCAGATGCAAAAGAAGTCCTCATCAAGGAAACCGACTGGCATCAGGACGTGACCAATGAAAGAGGCAGACTGCACATGAAGAAACCTTGGGCTTGGGTTGCCTCTTTGTGGTAGGGGTTGTGGCTGTAGTTAGCGTAAAGGGGACAAGAGAAGGGAGAATTAAAAGAGAGCAGAAAAGGGAGTAGGAGATGCTAGCTCAATTATTCAATTTTCTTTGGGTTGCATTTTGGTTTTCCTTGTATATAAGTTCCCAACTTATTTCTCTTCCTCTTTACATTCTCTTTCATTTTTCCTTCATACTTTCACTTATAATTGAATGGTGCAGAATGAAATGACTCGTACTTGTTCCTTCTCGTCATACAAAGACAAAGAACCAAACGAAGGATACTGAAGTTTCTTGTTCATGCAGTCTATCAATAAAATCTGAGTCATTTGTATTTGTATTATTTAAAAGTTCATAACTTAAGAAATGAAAAGAAATTAATAACTACAAGAACTACAGGAAAGTATAGATGTAGAATACAAGAGTATACATACAATAAGCATTCAAATCAAGCAGATGAAAGTATCTGCTACGACTCAGAAAAGCTAGACTGAGAAAATACCTGTTTTATCTTAACACTGGTTTAGATTCCTTGTCTTCTGAACCGAATAATGTGCAGCCTCCTGCAATTTAAAATTCTCTTTCCAACTGAATGAACCAAACAAACATTCCCCAAGGGGGAATACCTTCACTCCCCTTCCAGACGCTGATGGAGAACTAAGGTACCATTAGGAGTATCCTTTCCGAAGGCAAGGGAAACTTTCCTGCAAAGGACCAGTAAAAGTTGGAAAAACAAAAAGGGGTCAAAATGGCTTAGTAAACCTAGTGGAAAAAGAAAGGGAAAAAACACAAAAATTGATGAACCAATTCATGTATAAAAATTAATAGATCAATAAATGTAGCAAAAGATACTCGGAGAATATCAATTTCACTACAATAAAATCGCCGAAAACTAAAAAAGGGAGAAGATTTTCAGAAGTAATGGTGGTAGTGACTTGTACTTAATAGAAAAAATATCACAACAGAAAAAAAGTTTATAGTTCGTTATTATTACAAGTAATATTAGAACTTCAGAGGAAATTTTTTATGTGTAATTTGCTCCCATGGTGAACGCCTAACTAGTAAAATCAGAACAGAAAAACAGGGAAAAACAAAATATAAAAACAAAAAAACTTAAAAAAAAAAAAAAGACAAAACAAAAAAACAAAAACAAAACTTTCATTCACATGGCTCGTTCCTCAGCAACCATCTTACATTGATGCAAAATTACAAGGTAAAAGAAAAAATGCAGTATGAGATACATTAGATAGTTTCAAGATTATCTTATTAGTTAGGATTAGTATTAGAGTCCTATTCTATTTAAAATTCTTAGATTCATAGTATTAATTAGAGTTCTAGTAATACAGTTATGATTGCTTGCTAGCCTACCCATGTCAAGGACTAGCTATCTTACACCTTAAAAGGATTATCAGAATTATCCAGAGTTTCTATATCCACTGCTTCTACTTCTCTCTTTCTTTTCTCTACTTGTCCTACATCATATACTATTTACTCTCAGTTTCTTAGTAAATTACACATATTTGGCACTTACAATGATTAAAAAAAAGAGAGAAGTCACTCTTTAAAGAAATATGGACAGAATATGTACTATCTTTATTTCAAATAAATAAAACTGGACAACCTTAGCTTTGATAATTGGGAAAAGGAACAGATAAGATTATATTCCATCCTACCTCTTGAATCTATAATCCATAATCTCAGGAGTCTCTATATATATCTTCAGGCAAGTTAATTTTGCGGTTGCTTTCCTCCTTTTTTGAGTCAATGATGATTGACTGAATTGAAACTGATCACCAACTGAATGAGTACAAAATCTCATCCCATAATTTTCATTTCCTGTCTTATGTTTTAGCCCATCTGTCATGTATTTTTTCTCTTGTACAATTCATTCAACAGCTTCTCAGCATCAGCTTTTTTCCCTCTTCTAGCAAAGGTAGCACTTATACAGGATTGTGTACTTCTGCAAGGAACATGGCCTTTCTCACTCATCTCTATCAACATTCTTTTGGCCTCACCCAGATACGACTTTTTTAGTGCCCTGGCCAACTCTGGCTGCTTGGATAGCTTACACCAACCACAGATTAGTATATCATAAGTTGAAGAGTTGGGCAATATTCCCCTTGACATCATTTCATTCATAAGCTCCCTCGCTTGGCTCATCCTTCCCACCTTGGCAAAATCACCAATAAGCACATTGTATGTGCTAGTTCTGGGGACAAAACCCTTGATTATCATTTCAATATAGAGTTTCATATATTCCTTTCTATTACCAATCTTACCATGGCCAGAAATCAACGTATTGTAAGTAGAAGCATTAGGAACAAAGCCTCTTTCCTTCATTTCATCTAATAATTTCTCTGCTTTTCTCATCAAACCAGCACCAGAAAGGCCCCCTAAAAGAACGTTGTAAGTTTCAGTATTGGGAGAAACTCCCTCAGATAACATCCGCGAGTATGTGGCAAATGCCTTCTGTAGATGGCTGCCAATGCAATATCCGTGTATAAGTGCATTGTAAGTAGAAGTATCTGCTAAAATTCCTGCTCCTATCATTTCACTCAAAACTGCAGCAGCCCTTTTAGTCATTCCTAGTCTGCATAAGACAGTAATGAGATTATTGTAAACATCCAGATCAAGTTTAAGTCCACAACCCACGAGTTTCTCATGCATTTGCAAAATTGCCTCAGCCCGTCTACTCTTTGAAGAAGCATCAAGAAGCACTCTATGAGTACTTGGGGTGGGAAGAGACCTGTTAACCAACATTTTATTCAAGACATCCATTGCTTTTTCAGCTTCACCAGCTTCACAAAGTCCTTTTATAAGGCTATTAGAAGCATTTGAATTTGGCATAAAACCTTGGTTTATCATGTCATTCCAGAGTATAAATGCATTTTGCACATTCCCCTGTCTACAATATGCATTAATCATGGTATTGTACGTAGCATCGTCAGGAGCCAGACCAAACTCTTTCATTCCATTGTAGATAGACTGTGCTTCATACTTCCCAAGCCTCGACAAACCGTTTATCAAGACATTATATGCAACAACATCAAATCCTACACTTTTATCCGTCATTTCTTGGGCCAAGTTAAGAGCAGTAGACTCCTTCCCCATTTTAAAGAAAGTATCCATTAAAGATGTGTAATTAACACAGTCCAGTGACAAGCTCCTAGAAGTCATATCTTCAATTAATTCTTCAACTTTGTGCATTCGTCCTCTTTTTTTCATATTTTTCACAAAAGCATCAAGAACAAAATTGTTGTCCTCCAATCCTGCCAATTTCATTTCATTATAAAGGTCAAGAGCAAGTTCTTGCATTCCTGCCTTGAAATACCCATCAATTAGTATGGAATAAATGAATGCATTTGGAAAGATATTTTGTTGCCTCATCTTCCTCACCAAATTAATAGCTTCATTGAGCATGCCTTTCTTCACATAGCCATTTATGATTGAGGAATATGTAATGACATTTGGGTAAATATGTTTCTCCTCCATTTCATGAAGGATGGACAATGCACTACTCATGTCTCCTAATCTGCAATGTCCATTTATTAATATAGAATAGGTGACATGGTTTGGTAGTAGATTAAGCTTCAAAAGAGTCTGATACATGTCCTGAGCCTCCTTGGCTTTTCCAACTTTAAAAAGTCCGTCTATTATAGCAGTATACACAATCACATCAAAATTAATTCCACGTACGACCATTTGGCTTTGAAACATAAAAGCTTCCACTACAAACCTTGACTTAAACAGGGAATCAATTAGAATAGTATAGGAGAAATGATTAGGATGAACTCCCATCTTCTCCATCTCCCCCATAAGCACTTTGGCTTCAGATATTCTCCCATGCTTACAAAGGCCATACAAAATCGAGCTATATGTGACTACATCAGGGAAAATGCCATTTGTAACCATTTCTTCATACAAATTAAGAGCATCATCAAGGCCTTGCTGTTTACAGTATGCTCCAATAACTGTGGAGAATGTAACAAGGTTTGGTTTCATATATATGAGCCCGTCATCATTCAAAACGTCATCAACTTCTAAATCAGCACAAATATTGTCCCTTTGAGATCTAAGAATGTTGTCAATAAGACCTTTGGCCTTTTCAAAATCACCAATCTTGCAAAATCCATTGATCAGAGAATTGTAAGTAACAATATTAGGAAAATTACCCTCCCTTACTTTATCCTCCATCAACTTGAGAGCATGACTCATCTCTCCAACTTTGCAGTATCCATCAATCAAGGTGTTCAAACCTACAACATCCACATGAATTCCTCCCTTTATTAAATTATCAAAAACCCACTTCGCATAATCTACAAACCCAATTTGGCAAAATCCCTTTACTAACGTATTGCAAGTATAAGAATCAATAGGGATACCCCTCTTCACCATTTCAGACAAAATTCCAAAAGCCTGATAAGCCAAGCCTTCCTTACAGAATCCCCAAGCGACAGTGTTATACGTAACAGTATCTATTTCAGCATTTCTAAGCAAATCCAAGGCCAGTACCAACTCCCCCACTTTGCAGAAAGAATGAACTAATATGTTGTGAGTAAAAACATTAGGCATAATCCCACAAGAGAGCATCTCATGGTAAAGGAGCCGTACCTGATACACCAAACCGGACGCATTGAATTCATACAGAAGTCGATTCCACAAAGGCAGGATGGGAACAAGACCATGATTTCGCATAGAATAGAAGGCATCTGATGCACCGGAAAATCTCCCACAGGCCAAGTAGAGGTGTATGAGGGTGCAAAAGAAAGAAGTATACAAGTGAGCCTTCGAAGGCGGAATGAAAAAGGCATTAAAGCCACACTGGGGATGCAAAGGAGGCAAAAGAAGTGCACTTTGATGGGTTTTCGTGACTGAGGAATGGTGGCTGCAGAAATATTGTTTGGTCGAGGGAAAAATGGAGGATTGACCGAGATAAGACAAGCAACGGAAAGCTTTGGCCTGCTTGTTCAAAGGCACTAGCATATTCATTGGAACTTCCAAATAGAACCTGGAATTCCCAATTTTATAAACTACTGTTCTACGAAGACGGGCATGGCTACCAGCATGAGAACCCCCTCTCAGCAGAAGAGTCGCTAACCCTTCAAGCCTTCTTCTTCCTTGAACAAGAGGCCTCCTTGGTAAACAAAGAGAGCACCCAAAACCGTCCCCTTCTCAAGGTTTTGGCAAGCTATTCAAAACCATTGAAATCTGAAAATCAAGTAAATCTCACTGAGGCAAATTAACAAACACTTCGTAAACAACTTCTAAACAACGCCTAAATACGAATCAAAAACAAATCTCATTGATGCTATATTTTCCCAGAAAATTTTCCACGTAAATCCCATTTTTGGCACTGTTAAATTGATTTTTCAAAAACTTCTTCTTCTTTGTTCAAAGCAGTACAAAAATATCCAAATAAAAATGGCAGTAGAGCGCTTACTTCAAAGTTGAAACACAATTGACAGAAAGGTGGGCAACGGAAGAGATGGAACAAGGGGAAGTAGCGGATGTCATGACATCTGGTCAGCACTGCAGCTCAGCCTATGCCCTGGCGAGGCCTCGGAGATTTGGCGGCGAGTGAGGGAACTGGGGAGCACGATCGGGAGAGGAGAGCAATCGTTAGCCGTTAGGCTTCTCTTCTATTCTAAGTCGTTTTTTTTTTTTTTTTTCTTTTGACTGTGGCCGTTAATTTATTTATTTATTTTATTTTTTCTTTTAAATTCTAAATTTTTGTCAAACCTTCCCGAACGAGGAAACTTTATTAAATATAAATATATAATTTTTCTACTTTATCAAAACTCGAATCTCTCTTGCCACATATTCACACATATCTCATGAGTCTTGGACTAACTGAGCTTAATCTCAGTTGACTAATTTTATTATTCTTTAAACCATCTTCAACACAGATACTAATTATTATTGTCAATGCTAAATTTGACAAAAAAATAAAAGTAAAACCTAAACAAGATGATAATTTTCAATCCAATTCTCTTTTCATTTTTATCCATAACTGTTGCAGGAAATACACAACTAATCTTTTCAAAAGTTGTAACCATTAGGAGAACTAGTGCAATCTAGTCTTATCGATCATCAAAGACCAAGTCTGAGAGCACATTCTTCAAGCTCTTACATCCTATCAATTATCAAGGACCAAGTCCGACATCGCGTTCTTTGAGTTCTTATCATCCTATCAATTATCAAGGATCGTCTGACAATACGTTCTTCGAGCTCTTACCATTTAGGTCTTTCTTTGAAGATCGTTACAAATGGATTCGAGCCTTCTTCGAGCCTCAAACCAGATCGGTCTATCAATGCATCTTTACCCACTATTAAGTATCATCCACCCAACTAAATTCATATGTTCACAATTTTTCTTGTACCATTGGTTTCCTCCCAATTAATTAGAGAATTTTTTTTTTAAATATACCAAATGAACCATTTAATTTGACGTATATGCCCATTAACGTATTGTTATTATGCTTATTTATTTTCGTGCCTTATTGTTCCTATTTTGATATTATGTAATTATTGGGCCAAATTATTTTCGTTTCTATTATTGTGTTATTCTGTGCCTAATCATGTTCGTTTATGATATTGTCTTATTTTCGTGCTTAGTTGTGTTTATTTCTAGTATTATGCTATTTTCGCACTTAATTAATACTCATTTTAGATACTATGTTATTTTTAGAGAAATTTAGGTGGATGACCAAACTTTTAAATTTGATTAAGTAGATGTCCACTTTTAAAATTTTATAGCTAAATATCCAGGTATATATATTTTTACACTTGGTAGATACACATATCTACAAATTTTAGTTACTGTACTGAAATGCATTGGGTATATAATTTTTTATACTTGGTATATAAAATTTTACACTTGGTATATAAGCATATATACCGGACATTTTGCTATAACATTTGATAAAGAGATATTTACTAAAATTGGGCTCAAAATTTGGTCACATTTCTATAAGCCCCTTATTTTTATGCATAATTATGCTTATTTCCGATATTATAATATTAAAATATCTAATCGTGCCCATTTTTTATATCATATATAATTTTTGTACCTAATTATTTCTATTTCAAACTTCTATTGTACTTGTGATCATATTCATGCTCATTATTGATTTTGTTTTTCAAATTTAGTTGTTTTAAAATATTAGTACATATTACTTTCAAGTAATTATGAATTATAATTATTATGTAATAAAAATAAATTATTCGAAAAAGAGATAATGTTTACATAAAAATAAGTTTGAATTGGAATATTATAAGTGTATATGAGAAAAGATAATTAATTTAAATTTCTGTAATTTATGTACATCCCAAATAAAATGCGCTAATGCAAATTATATCAAAATACAAAACCCAAAAGTTATGGTTACTATTTACCCAAGCTATACCTTTCTTTCTTAACTTTTTAAGGGCTTTCTATTTGATATGAGTTTTTGCCCTTAAACCCCTAATATTTTTGTACTCTTTGGTCCAAATATTTTAAATTTTGAGTTTTTGTCTTTCTTTGAAAAATTTAAAATTGACATAATGTTTATAAATATATATGTATATACACATATACATATATGTATTGCCGTTACCTATAAAATCTTTTTTTTTTCATATTCTTTTACACTTTGTATTAAAATTATTTCATTTTTTTAATATAAGTTTAATCTAAGTATTGTTTTCAAACTAGTTGTCAGCCTGAGCTGTATTTAAGGTGTAATATAGATTATTTTAGTTATTATTTTACCGATTCTTAGGACGTTTTTGTTAGGTGAATCTCTTTGAGTAAATATAATTGATTGTAAACATTATTTTATTTCCTTTCTTGTAAAAAGGTTGTAATTATATACCTCCATTATTATGGAGAAGAAGAATATATAAAATATTTACCAGAAAGTATAAGTGCTTACATGATATGAGAGCAAATTCGATCCTAGAAAGAAGGAAATAATTTTTTTCCTGGTAATTCCGAACCAAATATCACCTTCAACATATCCATCTATTCAAGATTCATGGCTAATCCTAGACAAATCACCCCTACCGTATCAACTAAACCCACAGTACCTGTACCCCCCCACAGATCATTGTTGACCAAGACAACACTGCATTCCCCACTATAATAACACTAGATGAAACGAACTGCTCACTATGGTCCTAATTGATGGTGATGCATATTAGTGCTTGTAACAAAGCCAGGTATCTCATTGGAGAAACGAAGAAACCAACACCTAGAGATCCCAATCTCGATATTTGGATTATAGAGAATCATAGAGTCAAGAGCTGGCTTATTGATTCCATGCCCCCTCTTTGATGTAGCAATTTATTCTAATCTCCACAGCAAAGGAAATTTGGCTCTGTCAAAGACATTCTATGATAGTTCCGATGAGACCTGTCCATTTGAACTAAACCAAAAATCACTCTCTAACAAATAGAATGGTCGACCTCGTTCCACATACTATAATGAACTTATTGTTGTTTTGCAAGAAATTGACCACAAGTCTACTTTACAAGAAGGAACATTGAAGTAGTTGTTCAACTGCATTCTGCGATGGCTAAGCTACGGGTCCACATTTTTCTGAGTGGACTTAACCCCAAAATCGATCAAGTTTGTGGTGAAAATCTTGCGGAAATATCCAAAACTCGATCTGGAGTGTAGTTACGCATATGTTCAGTGCGAGTAGGAATAGCAACAAATGATGGGAGGTACTCATAGGATGTACACTCATTATGGCCGATCATCATCTGGGTTCTCAAAAAACCAAAACAATAATCTTGAAAATCAGGAGGACTGACGTGCACTCATTACGGCAAAATAGGTCACTCAAAACAGTGTTATGAAATTATTAGTTATCCTAATTGGTCGGATTTCATGAAAAAGCCACGGAAGCAGATAACTAAAAAAGTCGTAGTAACCACTACAATGGAAAAACCTCCAGTACCTTCCAAACCTATGATAAATGTCGCTTATCCAGGTATTATTAGTAAAGTATCTGTTTTGTTAGGAAACTCTAAGCATAGTACTTGAATTATTGATACAGGTGTATCTGATCATATGACAAAAGATTTGGTTAGTTACAATCCATTTTGGCTTTACCTTCAGTCTGTCATATCCACAACGAATGGTAATACCTGGCCCGTTATAGGAGGAAGTCCTATTATTCTATCCGAAACACTTACTTTAGATATTGTATTTGTTGTTCCATCATTAGAATATAATCCATTATCTGTTAGTCATATTACTTCTAGATTATTGTGTACAGTGACTTTTTGGCCATCTTATTCTATATTTCAGGACATTTAAACTGAGAAGATTCTTGGTATTGGTGTTAAAAGATGTAAACCCTACTATTTGGATCTGACAGAAGATGGAAAACTAAAAGCAAACATTATAACTCAGTTAGGAGAAGTAGACAAGGGTCGAACAACTATATAGTCATGGCATTGAAGATTAGGACATCTTTCTTTTGGTTACATTAAAAAGTTACAACCACATTTATTTTTAGTAGTAAGTGTTTCAGAATTTCAATGTGAATTTTATGAACTGGCTAAGAGCTGTGTCTTATTTACTAAGTTTTAATAAAAGTCCAAAACCTTTTATGATTATTTATTCAAATGTTTGAGGGTCTGTAAGAATCCCTTCCACTTCTAATGCTTGTTATTTTATCATTTTTATTAATGAATGTACTCGCATGACTTGGATATCTCTTTTTAAAAATGATGTATGTGTAGCATTTCAAGAGTTCCATATTATGGTTCATACTCAATATGAAAAGCAGATATGAGTTTTCTAGACTGATAATGGTAAGGAATTCATGGTCATGCCAACCCTTGGAAAATATTTGAGTGATCGTGGAATTTGACACCAAACTTCTTGTACCTATATTCCAGGGCAGAATAGTTTGGCAAAAATGAAGAATCGACAGACTTCGAAAGTTGTTCGTGCCTCACTTTTTGGCATGAATATGCCCTGGTTTTACTAGGGAGAGGCCGTGAAATATGTTATTTACTTAAAAAATCAGACACCATCCAGAGTAACTAATTTCCAAACTCCACTATAGAAGATGTAATCTTTGCTTTCTACCCTTCCCTTACTGAATTTAGAACCATGAGTGTTTGGCTATATTACATATATTCATGTTCCGAATATTCAATGAAGAAAGCTTGACCTTTGTGCTAAGACATGCGTATTTGTGGGCTATTCATATTTTCAGAAAGGATATTGGTGTTATGATCCTCATACCTAAAAGTTACATGTAATACTAGATGTTTCCTTTCATGAAATAGAGCCATATTACTCATGGAGAGTTTCTAAAACTTCTCTCTAAGGGAAGAGTGTTATCAGAGAGAGTTCTGAAAACATTCAAAAAGGTAACGATGAGTTTATTGAATTAGAAAAAGTGAATGAAGATGTGATGAGACACGTATAAGGTCAGAACTCTAGCACGAGCAATGAAACAAATCCTGACACCAATGAATCTGGTATTCATAACACCCCTGATCATATAGTAGACATCCTAGATTTGCCTTTGCTAACACCATCAACTGAAGAATTAACCTAGAATGCCCCTCCTTAGGTAATCCTACAACCCTTATTGAATGAGTCAAATGTTGTTGGGATATTTGCCCTAAAAAGCATATTTCTAATTTTACCCTTTTAGTGTAAATAACTTTCTCTTTTATACAATTATGATGTTTGCTAGATTAAACTGTCTCAGTTGATAGTTTATTTATCTGAAAAAGATTCCATAACTTTATTTATGTATAAAGAAACAAACATGATTAAGTTTTAATTATGGAGAGACTTGTTTCTTTATCTAAGTCTAAATTAACTAGTTCACAATCTGTAGATAAAGATAGAATACTTTATTTACTAAAAATTGTAGTGTTTGTCTATCTCAATAGAAATGATGTATCTCAAATCATTGAAGTGTCTGACTTCTGATAGAAATACTAGTACAACATAAATAAGTTATGTGTATTGAACTAGACCAGGTATTATAAAGAATTGGAGTGCCGTAACTCAATTCTTAGTATTATCACAAATTAGCTCTTAGCATATAGATCTTAATCCTTGATATTTGACTGGACTTGCTTTCATAGGTTGTAGCCTTTTGATTTGTTAAAAGACTAGCCTCTGTGAAATTAGAGGTGAACTCTAGCATATTGAAGGTTATGGCTTATGAATTGACAGGAATACCAAATAGTTAAGGACACCATACATTAATGTCACTTTAAGGTCTTTCAAGATTCATGGAATAACTAAATCTAAGATCTTAGTATTCACTTTGTGAATTGGTTGATAATTTTGTCTAAATGGCAATTGAGAACAAAATTATCGATAACATTATTCCTTGATAGAAAGATGGTAACTTAAAGATAAATATGTGTTGGAGAGATATTACGGTAATTTTACCTATCCAACTACGGCATTGTATAGGGATTCTATATGTGGTATAGAATATGCTAGATGGATCAGTTAATCAAGACTAGTTGATTAAATCTCTATCAAAGGCATGACATTTAATCTAAGAGTGTGGTATTGAGCATTTAGTGGATTGTCTTATTTACTAATAGTATTTCTATAAATACCATAATAAGAGTTATTATGTATTTATTATACTATTGGAGCTTAAATTATTTAGATCCATTAGGTCCCTTGTCTAGCTCAACAAAGCTCATTAATTAGTTAGTGATATTTGTGAAATTAGTTTCATGAAACTGTGTAAAATAATGATTCTACATAGAAGTTGGTATTTTATAAATAAGTGACATAAGTTGGACATATTTATAAAAATACATCCATAGCTCAAATTGGAGAACAAGCCCAATCCTAGTTGGACTGGGATTAGCAGTTTTAGGCCCCATATATATAAGATATATGAGAGAAAAAACTGCACAGTCCTAACACTAGTGCCACACGTATAAGGCAGGAAGAGGGAGAGAGAGAAATCGGCCAAGGCTGAGAAAGAGAGGAGAGAAAAAGTTTCATGCAATCTCACAATCTCATCTCACATCCCGGTGTTCCAAAGGATTAGAAAGGTATTCTTGATCGTTCTCCAATAAAGGATTCAACTTAGTGCCCACTCGCCTCATCAACCTAGAGCTGGAGCATAGACAAGAAGATCTAGAGTTGGAGATTTGATCACCATCAATAAGGAGATCAGGGAGGAGCACACTACAAGAGGTAAACCCTAATCTCATCTCTAGGGTTTATATATCTAGATTTGATTTATATTATACATGATTCTGTATATGATATATGCATATTCTATGGTTATGAAAACTGTTTTCATGTAAAATTTTAAAACCTAAATCTGCTAATTTTTTCGCTACGTTCATGATGTGTTGATGTGTTTTTCATATTTGCATGCATGTATATTTTTTTCCTAAGTGTTAGCTTAATTTACCAACAATTGTGATACCTCATATTCCTGCAGAAAGCTTAGCCCTTAGATATCCACAAAGAATAAATAAAGGAGTCCCAAAGAAATAGTATGATCTTAATCTTAAGGCCAACACTAAATATTCTATAAGCAATCATGTATTTGACCATAGACTGCCTAAATCAACTATTCTATTTTTCTATTTCTAGTAGTATACACAATGCTTTGTTAGACCCAAAGTGGACAAAGGCATTGAATGAAGAGATCGAGGCCTTATTAAAAAATAACATTTAGGACCTTGTACCTTTGCCTAAAGGAAAAAAGGAAAGCTAGGTGTAAATGGTGTTCATAGTAAAGCTCAAAGAAGATGGCAGGACAGATAGATACAAAGCAAGATCAGTCATAAAAGGATATACGTAGAAATATATTGGAGACTTTCACACCAGTAGCCAAGATTAATACAATTCGTATTCTCTTATTTATAGCAGCTAATCAGAAATGGCCGCTACAATAAATTAATATGAAAAATACTTTCTTGAATGGAGATTTAGAAGAAGTACATAAATATTTGCCACTAGAAATAAAACTTTCAGAACATGGGATGGTCTGTAAATTGAAAAAGTCATTGTATGGACTGAAACAATTGCTTAGAGCTTGGGTTGGAAGATTCTCAAAAACATTGAAGTTTTTCGATTATAAGTAGAGTAATTCAAATCATACTCTGTTTATCAAAAATAATACAGGAAAGGTAACAACTCTAATTGTATATGTTAATGATATCATTATAACAAGTGACGACTTGTGTGAAATGAAGGCATTACAAGAATATGTCTACAAAGTTCGAAATGAAGAACCTTTGACAACTAAAATATTTCTTAGGAATTGAGGTCGCAAGATCATAGCATGGAATTTCTTTGTCACAAAAAAAGTATGTGTTTGACCTTCTTGCTGAAACTGGAATCCTTTCTTGCAAACCAGTAGAGACATCCATAAAAATGAATCATGCTCTCCTAACAAACAAAGGTCGTTACCAGCATTTGATTGGAAGATTAATAGATTAATATTGTAATGATCCCTGCTTCAAGTCTCTATTGGACCCTTTCACCCATGGACTTGGTCGTTATTAGCATTTGATTAGAAGATTAATAGATTAATACTGTAATGACCCTATTTCAAGCCTCCATTGGACCATTTCACCCACATAAAGCATTGTTGTTATCTTTTTAGGCTCATACCCTTGGAGTTTTTCTTTCGTGCCCTCACAGGTTCGAACTTTAGAACTACACTTTAAGTTCTTAAGCGAAGCCCTCGTACCGATTACTATTAATAGATTCCTATAAAATTAAAATAACTTTACCTTCAAAAAAAAAAAATTATAATAACGTTACTATTAGTAAGTACACATGGAAGGGCATTTAAAACAGATGGAATCCGATAAAACAAATTAAATTTAATTTAATAAAATCCAAACTTGAATTCAAATTCAAACCATCTCCAAAAATCCCTTAATTGTAGGATATACACATGATTATAACTCATAACGACATTTCACATTTCCTTTTCTATAAAAAATATATTTTGCTATCGATAATTAGTTTTGCGTCTACTTTCAGCAATACACATTGTTTAGTTTCAGTTATATTCCGCAATAATTTCCAGCTTAAGGGGAAACGAGAAGCCCAATCTGAAGAGGTATTTACTTTTGTACTGTGTATGATTTTATTTTATTTTATTTTATTTGTTTTTAAAGTTAAAGCTCTTAATAAAAATGGTCAAGTTTTTTCTTTTGATTTTCACCATCAAAAGGTGTGTTCTAATATATGTACATATCTCCATTTAACCACAAAGTTTTCTTTTTTCTTTTTTCTCTTTTCAGGAAAACGTCATTAGGACTATTCTCAAAGTTTGAACAATATGCTAGTATATACTTGACTTAATTCTCAGGTGTGTTTATTAATTGCCATTAATTAATGCATAGACGAGATTTTTTGTTATATTATATATATATATTTTATTTTTAATAATATTGCCTCCATTTGTGAGGTTTTTTTTTTTCAAAAAAAAAAAAAATGAGCCTGATTGCTTCACGATTGGAAAACTGTATTGAAAGGGTGAATTGGAATCAACAATCTGGATTTAGTTAGTGAAAATATATTTTCGAAAATGTGATTGTTCACACCATCTAATTATTCTTTTCGAGTAAAAGGAAATTGAAACTAGTTTGGTTGCCAATTTGAAAATATAATAAAAACAAAATTTATATTTGGTTTAAATTATGAGTATAATTTTCATTTGGAAATAATGTTTTCTTTATCATCAAAATATTCATCTTCGTAAGCCTTATCAAGGTATTAATATTAATATTAATTGTTTTTGAAGTGTATTATTATTATCTTTGTTAAGTTTTATATCTAAGAAATTTTTGGGACATATTACTAAGTTCGTATTATTCCTGAGAAAAAAAATCCGATTATCGTTAATATACTGCTAAAAGATAATCTATTATCTTCTCAACAGAAATAATCTGCTATAACGTTGTGAAAAACATCTACCTACATTAATATTAAATTATTAATCCGAAAGTATTTTGTGTTTTTTTTTTGTTTTTGGTTTTTGGCCAAAAGATTAAATTTTTGAGGTTTGAAACACAGAACTCTATTAACGTAATAAGAGATCAAACCAACCCAGAAACTGAAAATATAATAAGAAAGAAACAAACCCAGATCAGATTTTTTTTTAAAAAAAAAAAATCAAGGAAACTTGAAGGTGATTTGATCTTATTTCTATGCTTTGGGGTCCGGTGAAAGAGAGGAAAAAAAAAAAAAAAAAAACCCTCAAGTGGGCGATAGCTTTATCCTTTATGATAGTAAGTGTCATACTCGATACAAAAAACTTATCATATTGACAAAATCTTTTAGAGCATCGATCTTGTACGGTGATGAGACAAGAAGATTGGGAATGGATTTGCAACAAATATTTCTTCAACGGAGAATGGAAGTTAGTATAGATTTAAGTTAGAATTAATGAGAATATTACACATTTGAACTTTTTTTGTCCTTAAAAATATTTATACATATGTTTTGAAGAAGAAGTCTGGCGTTGGGTCACAAAATAGATGTCAAAAGTTTCTTTTATGCATGTTGGAGGATTTAAGTCATTTAGCCGAAACTTACATGAAGAGGTAACCATATTTTCAATATTTACTATTTTAGTCTATTGCAAAGTCATTTATCATTTTTATGTATTACAGTAATTATAATGAATGACAAATACACCATCAGAAATATAAGAAACGATCAGTGTTGGAGATGTGGAAACATTTAGGTAAACTCACTGCAATACTAGGAGTTGCATGGGTTCATGAAACAGCATAAGCAAAATATGTTGGGGGATCTTTACAAAATACACCTTTGATATAGTGTATTTTAGGAAATACATCTTTTTTAATAATTTTTAGGTGAATACACCTTTTTAAGTTTTAAATTATTTTAAATACAAAAATATTCCTAGTACTTATCTTATTAAGGGTCCACATTCCAACTGGATAGGAGATGTCGAGTTACTGAATATCTTGTCTAGCGCCTCTCGACACTCGTATCTAACGCTCCTGATATCATGTATAGCGCATAATATTCAAATAGGGATCCAAATCTAGTTAGACATGAGGGGTCGAGTTACTAGACATCTTGTCTAGTACCACTCGACACTCATGTCTAGCACTTCTAACACCCTATCTAGCGCTTTTGACTTAGGGGCCATTTACTTCTGCTATTATATGAACTCATCCATTAGTATTGCAGTGAGTTTTCCTAAATGTTTCCGCATCTCTAACACTGATCGTTTCCTGTACTTCTGAATGTGTATTTGTTGTTCATTATAATTTCTGTAATGCACAAAATGATAAATGACTTTACAATACATTAAACTAAAATAGTAAATATTAAAAATATGGTTACCTCTTCATGCAAGTTTTGGGTAAATGACTTGGATCCTCCAACATGCATAAAAGAAACTTTAGATCTATTTTGTGACCCAACGATAGACTTCTTCTGTAAAACATTTGTATAAATATTTTTAAGGGGAAAAAAAAATGCTCAGATGTGTAATTATTCCATAAATTCGTACTTAAATCTATAGTACTTTCCATTCTCCATTGGAGAAACATTTGTTGTACATCCATTCCCAATCTTCTTGTCTCATCACCATACAAGGTCGATACTCTAATGGATTTTGTCCTTCTCTGAAAAGTTTTTTATATTGAGTATGACATTTACTATGATAAATGTTGGATATTGAGAAAAGGGATTGCAACTCATTGAAGCGGAGACGAGGTTGAAATGATTTGGTAACAAAGCTCAGAGGTAAGTACTTGAATGTTTTATTTGTGATGAAATTTATGATTCTGATATAATTGTTAGTTTCTGATCTTTAATAATTTTTCTTGTTTTTGTTTTTTTGATCCGTAATATAATTGCATCAGTTTTGATCCATTATGCTATATTCTTTAGCAAAAATTTTTAATTTTTTTTATTGAATCTTGTATGCAAAGACACTTTTTCTAGACTGGTGTTTTTTTAATTATTAGCTAAGTGTTGTGGTAGTATAACAAAAATAGTTTCAGGTATATTGCTCACTAGTAAAATGCATAAGATAATAGTGTCATTTGTTTAGTTTAGATTCTTTCTTGTTGAATGCTTTTAGAGAGTTTTGGTTTTTCTTTTCCTTTGTTCATTTTTATGGCGATACATTATAGCAAAATATTAGTTCCATCTCTGTTGTGCAGCTATTCGCTTATTGCAGCATTGGTCCATAAAGTTGGACTCTGATAAGTTACTTGTGGCTTTCGACACATATTTTTCTTTTAATAGGTCACCATTTGGATAGTGGGTCGTTTACAGAGTTTTCTGAAGAAGTGGTTGGTAAAATTTTGATAATATCTTTCTTTGTGCTTAGACTTTGTTTCTTTCCTTCAATAGCTTTGATTATTGCATATCTCGTATAATGTCTATTAAAATTTTTCTTGTAATGATTTTAAAAAATTGAGTGTATAGTATGTTTCATTTGGAGTAACTCTAATTTTATCAGATTCATACTACAATTAATTATTTAGTCCAATTACAGTCATGTTTTTGTTTGTCTAAAAAATTCATGATGTACTGCAGGAAACTTATTGCTTTGGATGTGTAAAGGAAGGTTGTTCAGGCTACAAAATGAAAGGGTCTTCACTTCTTCATTGTCGAGGCCAAATACTAAGGGCGCGTTTGGTACAAGATTTGAATCCTATTCTTCAAATCCAGAAACAGCTTTTACATAGAAAGTTGGAAGGATAAATGTTATCCTTCCAACTTTCTATGTAAAAGCTGTTTCTGGATTTGAAGAATAGGATTCGAATCCTATACCAAACGCGCCCTAAATGTCCTAGCCGATGTTGAAGGAAAAGTAAAAAAATAAAAAAATCAACCTACCAAAAGGCAAAATAATATTTATGTATTCTTTTTCATTTGATGCATTTTTTTTCCCCACTTTTGAATGCAATTTGATCTAATTATCTAGTAGACGATGGTATAGTATTCTCATTTGTATACATTTATTGCCCTGTAAAGCCATATAATTTAATATTAGTTTAATTTTATATTATATATTTTGTAGATATTCAAATAATTCAAAAATTACATATTGTTAATTGAAATTTTCTGAATAAAAAAGTTATAATTTCAATTTATTTTTAAGTTTTTACTTTTGGTTGTTGGCTACTGAATATGTAGCTAACCTCAGATTTGGTGATACTGGATACCATTTTATTTGCTATTAATTTTGGAGTAGTTTGCTACGAAACTTTTGGAAGCAAATCACCCATTTTGGACACCATAATCTGACGTTTTCGCTACTGAATTTAAAATATTTTGCTACCAAAAAATAAAGGGCTTCTGCTACCAATTTTTTTTAAGGTAGCCATAGACTTTTTGATACCGACGGCTACCAACCAGCTACCAAATTTTTCGGTAGCAAAAAGATACTTTCAGCTATCGAAATTTTAGTAGCTAAAACGGATTTTTCTTGTAGTGACATGTTTCATCCTCGTAGTTTGACTAACTACTCACGATTTCAATTATATATGGAAGGAATGACACAAATGTTAAACATCATCATATATAATATGTGAAAACATATCTTACTTTAGCGGCTTATGTTTTATGAAGGGTATGATCAACCTTGAACTAGTTGGCCTAGAACAAAATACGATATTGCCTGGATTATGTTATTGGTATTGTTCATATTATTCTTTATAATTTGTACAGCCTTTTTTTCGTTCACTGGTAAATTTATATTTGTACGAAATAAATACAATTTATAAATATAGATTGATTTGTGTTTTCAGAATGTAAAATACAATAGGATGATTAAATTATATCAAATATATAATTGTATATTTTAATCCTTTTACTTGAGGATAAATCTGAAATTGAAAAACTGTGGGGCTTTGCTACCCATGGTAAAATTAGTATCAACTTTCAACCGGGAGTACAACTCCCACAAAAAAAAAATAATAATAATAATAAATAAATAAATAAATTTATAGAGCACGGTTCCAACGAAAATATTGAATGTTACTTCAAGTAGTTGAAAACTAATGCAAGAAAATATTCTCGGCCTCATTTGTTCTGTTACTAGTGTGAAAAACTCTCATTCACCTATCATGTCAAAATTCATCCTTGAAAATTAAACATATGCAGCAATAGTAGCTAAACTTAAAAAGTTGCAGAAAATATCGTCGGATCGGCATCCAAAATCTAATCTTTACACAACATTACTTAATTCCAGATAACCAATAAAGATGCCTGCATACCAACAATCGCACTTTAAATAACCATAACATTCTCAATGATTACTCAAATACAAGTCAGTACTGAGTTCGGTTATGGAAGTACCAAAAGAGCATAAGCACAGATCAAGTAGACCTATGCACTCTCATCCATAAGCCCATCCACCTCTGAAGATTCCTCTTTTATTCTCCAGATTGCTTCAACTTCATCAGTTCGGAACCGCTGAGTAAATGTCGATTCCTCCAGCGGGGTTGATGTGCCATGAGCATAAGCAAGGAGACCAGTGTAAGCAATCATAGCTCCATTGTCAACGCAATACCTATCGTCAGTTGCAAACAACTTTCCACCGCGCTCAGAGCACATTATTCTCATCATTTCTTGCAACCGTTCGTTGCAACCTACGCCACCAACAATAAGAACGTCTTTTTTGTCACAGTGTGCCATCGCCCGTTCGGTAATCTCCACAAGCATCGCGAAAAGGGTTTCCTGCAACAATGACATTCTTGGTATTGAACTTGACTTTGGTATGCAGAGAATATTTGTCATTTGGAATTCTTTACTACTAGTATATTCCTGCCGTTAAGTTCATGACCAAGACAACTTATGCAATCTTCACAAATAGAAGCCACAAAAGGTTTACCTGCAGAGAGTAGCACAAATCTGCGGGGGTGCACTCATTATTTTTGAGCTTCTCCACAGCAGTAGCTTCAATATAGCTTAAGATTCCACTAAAAGATACATCCATTCCTTTGACGACATAAGGAATATCTATAAACTGTTCTCCTTTCTTTGCAAGCTAGAAAAGAAAAACAAAAGAAAAAACATATATTACATGTCCAGAAAACACACTTTCTAACACATTAGTCACAACCCAAACAGGAATTAAGAAAATTTTAGGATGCTTATAAGGTATGACTTGGATTTTGTGCATTACAGATGGAGATTGACTTTTAATCAAATTCGGGAACATTTGAAATACTGTAGCCCCACAATATGCATATGTTCCTTCACCGATCCACTCATTACTGATGAATGATGATAGCACACACACTAATAAAATAAATACAAATAAAGATTCAGAAGTCTATCACCAAATTTCTCTCACCCATAATTTTTTAACTTATTTGTGACCTGAAAAATTAGACGTCTATCTGATGTCCAAACAGATCTATACCCCCTTCAAATTTCTTCTATCTATTTTTTCTTTGTTCTCTATAGTATACTCCAATGCGGATTCAGAGAGATGGTGAGGAAAAAATCTTTTCCTGTCCTGCAAGCAAGGGCCTTTAGAGTTAGGATAGATAGGGGTGCCGGAATTTTAATCAACTTTACTCACCAAAAGACATTCTAGAGAGGGACTCCATGTTCTAAAGGGAGCCTTAAGAGTAGAGAATGAAAGATAACAACAATCTGATTATCGGAATAAGACCTTGGCTCAGCCAAATACAAATCAGCACTATTAGGCCGCACTCCCATCTATACTCATCGTTGATTGGATGGAGCTCCAACATTTTTCTTTTCTTTTTTTTTTTCCCCATTTTGAATATCACTAAAAGAAATGTGCATGGAGGAGAAAAGCTAAAATTGTAGTTGACGATTTAATTTAATTCACAACCAAAATCCAACCTATTTAGTACAAAAGCGAACTCAACTACAATTCAATTCTTCCAGAGCAAAATCCAACCTATAAGATACCCATGCTCAAAGAAATAATCACAGATTCATAAAGACTAGACCACCCTAATCATATTAACAACATGACTCTAGCACAAGGTTGAAAAGCTAAAGTGGAAGTGATGTAGTAGAATATAAGAAAAGAAAGAGAATCGATAAAATAACAAGAGTTGATAGAATTACGACAGAAATAGATGAATAGGTAGAAATGAAGGAGAATAGATCGAGAATTAGAGAGAAATCTCCGAGAGAAAAACCATAGAGAGAAAAACTTAATAATCATTCAATATTCATTCATAATTTGAAAAGCAATTACATAAATGACCCATTTACAGATAGGCAATAAAACATAACTAGAAAACTAAATGAATACAGGAAACTAATGAAAACAAGAAATATAATCTAGTTAGTCAAAATTAAAATAGACCTAATAATTAAATAAAACCTAGTCATTAACAATAATAAGATCGATACCTAAATTATTCCTTTCCTATTCTGCATCAGAAAGTTTCATGCTGCTTAGTGATACAGGCGTAACTTGCTAGTTTTAAAGCATTCATTGAGCTGATTAAAGCTTGCATTAGGTTGAATAGCAACTGACCAACTGTCTTGAGTTTCCAGCCTGTATATACAAAAACTAAATCCTATTGGTGTTTCTACATTATCCTCATAAACTACGGGCATAAGTGGCTTCCCACTCTATGCCAACATGAAAAGAGGTTATTGCCTCTCCTCCACAATCAAAAAAAGGGCATAAAAACAAGTAAATTTTTTTAAAGTAATTGCCAAGCCAAAGAAAAGGGAATCTCATGACCAACAACAAATAATTGTCAGTACACTACATTCATTATGCATCCTAAAAGTCCAAGAGTTTCCCTCTCTATGGCAAAAGTACTTCCTCAATGATCCTAAACAAGTTTGATTAAAGATATCAAGGTGCAAAACTTGAACCCATCACACTTCTGTAGAACACTACACAGCCCAACCTATCAAGTGGTTATAAAATCCACCCTGGTCTGCACAATTATTCCCAAGGATAGTAAAGACAGAAGCATATTGAAATGAGCAACATGCCCCAAAGTTAGTTATTTAAACTTCATGGATGTAGATGTAATTATTAGAGACTAATATTAAGAAGTCCAAAAAGAATTGGGAGCTCTTCTAACAGATACAACAGAACAGAGCTCCTCATATATTCAATATATCACCCTGAATTATTCAACGAGACGAAAATGGTCACCAAACGGTACATGATGAAGCCCATAGCTACAGGGAACAAAAAAGAAAAAGACAGTGCAGGGAAACATAAAAATATGCGACACTGATTTTTCATAAATCCCCTGTTTAGGGTTTCCCAATTCCCAGATAGAGCATTTCTTTATACCTAATTCAGAATGCACTATCATTAAATCACAATAAAACCATAAAAAAAAAAAATTCTAAAAAAAAACCTTATTTTTCCTTATCCCCTGGGTGGTGTGTTATGTGTGGGCAGAGCAATGAGGATCGGAATCATTTATTCATCCACTGTCCTTTAGCATCATCATTATGGTCAAGAATGCTTCTTGAGTTTGGGGTCTATTGGGTTTGGCCAAAGGATTGCCAGAATATTCTCCTTCATGCCTCTGGGATTATTAGCAAGAAAGAAAGGAGGAAAAAGCTGTGGAATGTGGGTGTTATAGCTATTTTTTGGTCAATTTGGATGGAGAGGAATAAATGAATTTTTGATGATGCTAAAGAGCATCTGAACTCTATATGGGAGAAAGTAAAATATTTGGTTGCCTTGTGGGTCTATGACACAAGAATCTTTAAAGATTTATCTTTTTCTGAACTTTGTAGAGATTGGTCTATATGGATGTAGTTCTTTGTTTAGTTTTATTTCCTTTTCAGATGATGTCTTATCATCTTATCTTGTTGTAACCTTCGTTTTGCAATAAAATTTCTATTGTTTCCTATAAAAAAAATTAAAAAAAAAAGATGGATTGGAAAGAAAATAATATTACCACTTCTCTTTCGTAACAAAACCACAACAGAAAAAGTAAAACAGAAGAAGGTAATTCACAAAGCTTATGAACGTATATAACATTGTCTTTCAGATGAAGCTAGTTAACTTATTAGAATACCAATCAAAAGTCTCCTTCAAAAACCAGGTCGGACCATTTATGTTGGTGATACGGGACTCAGTTAAGTTGAGACAACTATATATTATATAGTATAAGTAGATAGAACAGTTTACAATATAATAAGACAATTGCGTTGTCTATATGATCATTATCTAAAGTATGAAAGCTTTTGAGATAAAATACTAAAACTAGATGATTTGCTTCCTTAAGTTGTGAAAACACATGGACTCAATTTGAATAGTAAGGGAAAAACAGTGGCATGATAGCTACATAAGAAACAACTTGGACAAAACCCCTCAGCAAAGACAAAAATGATGCTGAGAAAATTAAAATATTCAACCTCAAGTTCTTTACTTTTTCTTTTTGAGACAATATTCAACCTCGACTTAGAAAGAAACAAACAGAATCTACATACCTGCTCAATGTTATATCCGGGGCTTGGATCATTGGAGAGAGTTAAAACCCTAGCAAAGCGGTCCAAGCAATTCCCAACAGCAATATCAATAGTCTCTCCAAAGATTCGATACCGGCCTTCACTATATGCAATAACTTGCGTATTCCCACCACTAACATACAAGACAACAGGATCATCTGCCCCAGTCACAATCCTTCCCATCTCAATATGTGCAACACAGTGATTAACAGCAACGATATGCTTCTTCCACAACTGCGAAAGAACCCTGACAACAACAGCAGAAACTTGCAGGGGTGCTCCCATACCAGGACCCTTGGTATAGCAAAGACAATCAATTTCGTCTGGGGTTATTTGGGCAGCTTTCAAAGCAGATTTGATAAGTGGAAGTACATGCTGGAGATGGTGTTGGGCAGTCTCTCGGGGAAGGAATCCCTGGCCAGGTGGGGTAATATAAGTGTGGCGAGGATTTGATAGAATGGTTCCATCTAAGGTTACAACTCCAACACCAATCTTGTTGGCAGAACCCTCAAAACCAAGAGCTATCATTTTCTTCATTTTTCACAAGACTTTTTGCAGACCTGTTATTCAATACCAAAATATTTAACTGACTACATGTGGGGAAAAAATCGAATAAAACTCAAACCTCGTGACTTACCACTTACCATGCTAACTTTAGGAAACAAATCGATAATGAACTTAATCCCAAATAGTAACTTGTTAATCCTTTTCTTTTTGCAAATGAAAACTTCAAAATCAGTTTTTTGTATCAATTTCTTACATATACTTCTGTGATTTGGTATGCCTTCGATAAGAAATCAAAAGAAACTCCCTCATTTTTCTTACTAACTTGCGAACAAGTCACTAATGAGCTAAACACATAGTTTATGTCATGACCTCAATATAAAGAGTCACACACAAGCTTAAATAGACATATAATAGTGATATTATCCCTCCCTCAAAACGTTTTATGCCTTCACCATGATCTGTTAATACATGTTCTTTACAAAAACTTGCCATTGACTGAAAAAAAAAAAAAAAAAGACACAAACAAACAAACAAACGACAAAATCTTCAAAACCCATAACCAGATACCAAAGACCCACTTAGAACATTAACTTTAGCGAATGCCCAATATGATTAAAGCCGAAAAAAGTTCGAATTTAGAATCAGTCGTTCAACAACACTACAACACTTGGTTGTAAACGGAAATAACTCAACAGAGAGCAAAGCTTCCGCCATGCATTCAATTCAAGAATTGACTAACCTGAGCTGTGCCGGCTTAGTGGTGGACGGGGCCTTACGGGTGGCGGGAGCGGCGGCGCTGCGGGGCGTCGGAAGCTTGAGTGGTTCTGAGAAAGAGAGAAGCGGCTCTCTGTCCCTCTCTCTGGGAGTTTGCGAAACGAGATTATGGAATTGGGGTTTTAGATGTCCACACGTTGTGTTTCCGGGGTTTAATGTTATTTACTCCAAGGTGCGCGGCTTACATAAGACAAAGCAAATTACTCTATCGGTCCATTAATTGTATAGAAATTCTTAATTTAATTGTTAATTTTTTTAAATAATTGTCATTTGTCCCCTAAACATTTATGCGGTTAAATAATAATGCCATATAATAATTAGTAAGAAATGGACTCAGACCCTAAAAAATTTTCAATTTAGTCCTTTTTTAGAAAAACATTTAACGAAAAATATATTTAAGAAAAGGATTAACGGAAACTGGTTTTAAAAGATTAATGACAAAAATTAGACTTTTTTTTTTTAATAATTTGCGTCAAACAATGTATTTAATCTCAAAACTAAATAATTAAGTAGTTGTATCTCCATTTTATTGTTAGTGCGTTTTTTTTTAATTACTCCTTTTTAAAGAAATACCTTGAAACGTTTTATAAGACCCAAAAAAAAAAAAAACACAAATACGATGTTTTAACAAAATGGAAATGTGATAAACAATTACAAACATGAGTGGTGACGAAGGTTTTGTCAACAGTGAATTTGGTATATTACGAGATGTGGCTTATATGTAAAACAAATCGGAAAAATAAAACAAATAAGGAGACAAAAATTTTATAGTGGTTCAGCCTCAAAAAAGATGAGCCTACATCCATTGTTTTTCACTATTTTTTGGAGAATTACAAGAGTTCTCTAAGTCTCAAGGTGAGAGTTGAGAGAAAATTACATAGAGTGAGTGTATAGTAAAATGATTGTATGATCCAAAATAATAAGACCGAGCCCTCTTTATATAGGTGAGGGTGGCTCAATATTTCCCAATTATGAGAATAAGAAACTACATAATATGAACACAAATTCGGATAATAATACAAAATTGGATAATAATCTAATAGACGAATTACTTGATCTCCACACAGAAGCTTATTTCACGTTTTTATAAAGTTTGATCTAGTTTTCTTTTATTGTTTACTCCAGGTCGCATATTCATTATTCAAGGCAGGTCGCACTTTGATCAAGACAAAAAAATGCAATCTCACACCCTTATTCAGTTGATTGTTGACTTTTATTTTCTGGTGTTGACCATTGGTGTAGATTTTAAGATGGCACAACAATTGCCTTCCAGTTCTATTAGTTCTTTAATATTAAATAGAGCTACCTACTCTGACAGGTTCGGGCTTTAAAATGCAATGTGATGAGGTCATCTCAATATCTTGAAAAGTCAATACTTTCGAATCATTCTTCTTCGAAATCACACATATCTGTTTTTTTTAACAGATGCATACACGTGTCACTCATACTTAAGAAGTTGGTGAGAGGCTCGAAGAAACTTCTCCGTTTTTTAATCGATTGTAATGATGATGACGACGTTAGCAGCTTCTCAACCAATATACCCTTTCAAGTCTTTTCGTATTTCAAAATTTAAGAGAATTTGATTTTGGAAAATCAATTCTCCCGCATGAATCTTGGCCATTAAACTAAAATATCAACCGCTTTAATATACGGCCATGATTAATTCGGATCTTCTAAGTATAAAAGGACAAATTCTTCATTTTCTTCTTCATTTCTATTTTCTCTTTAAAAACCAAACACCCACAAGTTTCTTCAAGTTTCCAAGACTCTCTCTCAGAGACCTCTGCATTTTTCTGCTGAACCCATTCTTTGATGCTTCTTCTCCGATGGCACTACTAGAAATGTTTTCGGCAGTTTCTAATTCGCAACCAAGGTTGGCACCTCTTCTTTTCATCTCTTTCATTTACAGTTCACGGAAATATAGGCCTTGTGTAAAACTGTAGATTTGCCAAAAAAAAATAATAATAATAATAGAAAAGCTCAAATCATTATGGAGAAATTCTAAAATTTTTTACTCTCGATCAATGAATATGAACTGGTAGAGCTGTAGATTTACACTTTGTGGAATTACTTGTTTATTTTTAACTTTAAACAGACCAATCCATAGAAGAATCCAAAATGTGATGATTTATTGTAGACTCATAGGCTCAATTTATAAACCAGAATTATTGACAAGATTTTTCAAGATCTATTCGAAGATTAGGCATGGATATGGAAGAGTAAGTTGAATTATAGATTCAGATCTGATGAATAGACTGACGAGCTATTGAAGAACTACTCGAACTTTAGGATAGAAAGATCTCAATTGAAGAGAGATAAATCATAGATAATTAGAAGAACTTCAGACTGAGGATCATTTTTTAGGGTTAATTGAACAAAAAGATGATGGCACAATTTAGGGTTTCTAACTCTAAATCAAGATAATGACCTATTAAGCTCGCATGTAGTGAGTAATCCTGTAAAAAACAAACTAGTATCCCTATTTCTTTTCGTTAGTTTTAATAAAAATAAGATATACCTAGAATGGAGCTCGCATAGGACTAAACAATCCTCTCTTTCTATTTCAGATATCTAGTGATAAGGAAATTAGGGAAGAGAATACGTTCTTTGCGGAGTCTTCATTCTCTGGTGTGAACTCCAGTTCAATAGATCTTAAGGACTATCTCGAGCATGAACCCAAAGTTGAAATTACGAGGACTAGGCAGTGCGATCCTCGCATAGGCGATTTGCTAGAAGATCAATGGCCTCAGCACGTAAAGGACACACCAGAATTTGTGAAAGGCTACAACTATAAGCATGGAGATTGGTTATGCGTCAATGTGAAGACGAGCTATACGATGAATAAGCTTAAGAAGAACTTAAAGCAGTATAAGATTAATAATCTGCTTCTCCTACCGACCGAGTTCAATTGCCTGCATACTCCTCCTTGTGGCAATGCTTCTTTCTCAGATAAAATTCTACGATGCGGTATCCATCTTCCTTTACACCCGTATATTAAGTTGATAGTTGACTATTACAGTGTGGTCCCCTTTCAGTTAACCCTAAATATATATATATGTATATATAAATATATACATGGTAGGCTTATATATATTATATCATAAATTAGGTTTAGAACCCCAACCCCTGAATAGTTTGCATGGTTCTATCAAGTGAAGTCAAATTCCTCTGACTTCAACCTCTACTATATGAGCAAATGGTTGAACCAAGCTAAAGACAGTGCATGGGGTTCGAAATAATATGGAAAAATAGAATAAACTATTTTTTTCACTTTGAATATACAGATAGCGACTTTTTCCAAAACCCCAGTAGGTAACATAGTTTGTAACTCACTTAATTACCTTTAAATGACGAATAATCTGATCGTTTTTATTTATATCTTTGCAGCTAACAAGGAGTGCCCTACCTTGAACAAAGAGTAGCTCGCTCGAGTCTACAAGATTAATGATCTTCCAATCGAAGAGTTTGACTGGAAGAAACTTGGGATGTCCAAGAACCTAGTCACTTGCAGACTATTTCCTAAATGCACTTCTCTTCCTTCTTCAGCAAACCGCCTAAAGAAATGTTCGAGCTCTAAAAAGAGGAAAGATCTCGCTTCATCCTCCTCGAAGTTGAAGAAAAGGAAAGTGTCACACTTTGCTGGTACCTCCAAAAAATCACCATCTCAACCTTTGACTCAACAATCACCACCTCCGGCCTCTGCAGGTAGAATCTAAGTCTTCTTACTTTAACTGAACCACTTATTTCATGTATTGATCGCATTATTGTTATGCATATTTGACTCGAATTGGCAGTGTTCCGCAAGTTCCGCCTTCAATCTTGAGCTCCAAATTAAAGTCCAAGATCCTCGATAGAACCCTTCCTATATCAAAGAAGGGGAAAGAAAAGGTCAATACTTTGAAGAAAAAGAAGATCGTCTTCGATGACGTCCCTTCGAGCTTTCCTCCCCCTTCTAAAATCAATGAGGCTGCAAGTTAGTCTGACTCTTCTAGCACTACGCTGAACCTAACTGATAAGGACCCTGAAGTGATCGCACTACTTCGTCAACTACCAGAAAAAACTGATCTTCTTTTATTAATCGTTTCACAAACTCTGAGGGCTAGGAGAAAATGAAGCAGAGACCACCAAATATCGCATTCAAGGTTGCGATGAGAATGCTCGCCAATATAAGACTCTCCTCTTATTATCCATATATAAAGCATACATCTTTCAATAACTTTTTTTTACTATTTTGTTTTAGACTGCTGCAGTTGCTATCCTCATGTACTATCCAATCCTTGAATGCATGAGAGAAGGAGAAAAGGTCGAACAGTTTAATAAAACATGCGAGGATCTGAAGAGTACACATAAGGAGGAAAAGAATAACCTCACCGCTGAGAAGAAGCAGCTTCAAGAAGACCTTGCAAAAGAGAGAGGGGAGAAGAAGAAGCTCGAAGAAAAAATAAAGAATCTCGAGAAGACCATCTTTTAACACCCTGATGCTCTAAAGGAGACTGGTTGTAAGGCTATTGAAGAGTTCAATGCTACTAAAAGCAAAGAGCTGGAAAACAAAGCCAGCGACATCGCCACTTCAACAATCGTTTATAACATTTTCTGTGAGTACCCGAGGTTTGACTTTTCTTTACTTGGCGAGAACATCGTCGATTAGTTGAGAGTTGGAAAGCAAGTAAAGATGATGATGCTGTGAAGGATGATGAAGAAGAGGATGCCCCTACAAACTAAATTTTTTTTAAACAAATTTTCTATATAAGTGAACAGTGCGGGCTTGTCTCCTCTGTCTTTTTTTGTAACATTTTACTCACACATAAAGTGCGAGCTATTTATGAAGTATGTTTCTATTTATATAGTATTTTTATTCCTACAAATACTTTGTTAGTATTGAGAAATAAAAACACGTCGCATAATAATATGAGTGCAAGATTTAACCAAGTAATCAATTACTTAATCAAAGCAATTGAACAGTACGCTTTTATTTTGTCAAATGATAGTAACTAATTAACTTGGCAAAGAAATTACTGATTATATATCTTTTCTCATATTATTTAACTCAATTTTCATATTGGGGATCATAATTAATAAATTACAAAAAGGAGTTAAAATGAATATATAGATTTTTTTTTTCTAATCACATAACTCATGGTATTTGATGATCAACTTAAAATTTATATTCTTGATATGATTTAGTGAGCGATTTTTTGAATTGAGAAAAAATGATGATCTTATAGAAAATGGTTGATACAAGAGGATAAAAAGATAGATCACTATTATTGTTTCTTTCTTTTTTTGGAACCATTAAAAAGTAAAAATATAGATCAGTTAATATTTTTTTTGAAACCCTTGAAGTATATTAATTAGTTTATTAGGCTAGGAGAGGGTATTTTCTATGAAGTTTGTCAATATTCAGCTACATTATTGAATAAATAATTAACAGATTAATGACAATTTGCCTGTGCTTTGAAAAAGACATCTTCAATAGCCTTGATAACGTAGTTATTATATAATATTTTCAATTAGGAGAAGTATTGGTCAGATTGGACAACTTACACAACCTACCTAACTCAACCAAACGAATTTGAGGTTGCATTTTTGTAACTCAAATCTGTCAAATGAAAATAAATTTCATTCATAACCCTTCCTAGAGTTTTGGTCAGGTTAACCTGAATCAACTTGTTCTTTTTTTTTTTTTTTTTTTCAAACCAAGAAAAAAGTAAGAAGAAAAGTAAAGGGCCAAAATTATGGGGCATGTGCTTTGTCCCTTTAAGCTTTTAGTTGAACAAGAGACATAAATCCTTTCCAGTTCTTAGTTAAAACTTATTTTAATTATTATTATTACTATGTTGTTTTATCTCAAGTGTATTGTATATTATATAAGGACACTAATTCAGTATGTTTTTTTAGCTTATATATAGATATTGTTTTACTCAATTAAAATTTATCTCAAACGTCTTTTTATGGTTAAAGGTAAAGAGAGAAAAATATTAAATAATGTCTTTTTATTTTTATTGTTTTTTCTTTTTTCCAACTACTTAAATTATAGTAGTTGTTAAATGACGATCTAACGCTAAAAAAAAACTTACCGAATTATGGCCCTTTATATATATATAATTAACTATATATTTTTAGAAGGTAAAAAATAAATATATTATTAAAATAAATCAATTGCTACAGAATAAGTTATACAATATAAATTTCCAATTACAAAATAAACCATTAACATAGAAAAAATTAATCCTAACACGTGTATGAGCCACTTTATTTCTTAGATGAAAGATAAAGCGACAAAAGCAACCACCGTTATCTCTTAACAAAGAGAACGTATAACTTGCAATATTGTAAGATATAATTCGAATCTTTTATCCCAAAGAAAAAAAAAAAAAAGTAGATGTTAATTCTTTGTTTTGTTTTGATTTTTTTTTTTGGTTTCTTCCTATCTTGTTGTCATGTTTTGTTTCTCTCTCTCTCATTTTACTTCTCTTCTCCAGAGTTGGATTTTGATGTTATGAAATGAAGCTTAAATATAGTGAATGACGAAAGTAACTCTTCTGTTTTCTCATTTCTCATAGTAGAGCTGTGCCAATTGATTTTCAAAATGCATTACAACAGTTCGATGAGATAAATAATAATAAGTCTAAAAACAAGAAGAAGAATTTAAAGAACATATCATATTTAGATCAAAGATAGAAAACTAGTTTTGATTGCTGTTGACTAAAACTGAACAACAACATAAGGGGAAACATATTTGGAGAATCGAATAAGCAGAAAACACAAAACTCCCTTAAAACCATGTATGACGTAAACAATAGAAATGATGCCAATGATACAAATGAATATGCACAAGAAACGACAACAAGTTGTTTTCGGACAGTAGCCACCGAAGAGGCCAACAAGAGCTGCAAGGCCACTCTCAAGGCCTTCAGCTGCGTGCCTCCGTCCTCCACATATATGATCTTGTCTTGTTTGATGGAAGGCAGAACCAATTCACGAAACTTGGGGTAGAGGTGAGTATTTAGTCACCGTGAAAATTTTAAGGCTTTCTTATTTGTGTGGCCTGTTTTGCTTGACTCTCAAAAAGCATCCAACTCTGTAGACATTTTATGTACTATACGTATGCCTGGTATGACTGCTTATGTCGGTTTCTACGAGCTTTGCTCCCCTAAGAAGGAAAATTTGTCTTCGTTTCAGCTGCATCAGGTGCAGCTGCTCAGCTTGTTGAGCAGTTCGCAAAACTGTTGGGTTGCTAATATGGTTGTTTGTGCTTGAAATGAAGAAAAAGTGAGTATTTTCATTTTTGCTGATGCTAATCAATAGTATACAAGTTTTGCTCAATTGCTTTTGGAACCTCATGAATCAACTTATTACTTAATCTAAGGATATCTTGTTTTCTTATTGTTACAACTTCGGGTTGATTTGTTAAAGAACAAGTTCGGATTTGATGAAGCTTTTCACTATAAAGAAGAGTCTGGCTTGGATATAGCTTGAAAAAGATCAGATGGTGATCCATACTTGTCATAATGTAAGATATTACAATATGTGGCAAATTTATATTGCAAGGTAGAATCAATTCTAATTCAAGCTGTGGTTGTTATTGGCAGGTACTTTCCTGAAGGTAGAGATTTTTACTTTGGGAATGTGGGGGAATTGACGCGGTGCTACTGAATTTGTGGTTCCATGCTCGAATTGCTGTTTGTGGAATGATCTCACAATTCAACTTACAACATTCAGAAGTGTGTTCATAATAGTGCATTAATTTGAAACAAGCGCTGATGGAAGGATTCGTGGCGACTAACTACTGTGACATATATCTCAAGTTTCTTTAACTGGTTCTGCCTTTCATCAAACAAGGCAGGATTATTTACGCGGACGACATAGCTCAAGGCCAGTAAAGTGGCCCAACAGCTCTTGATGGCCTCTTCGCTGGCCACAATGTCGGAAAACAGCTTGTTGTTGTTTCTCATGCATGACTGACCTCCTGTTTTTGCATTTACATACATTGGTGTCAGTTTTAGAGTTTACTTCATGCCCGGTTCAAGGGGAGTTCGTGTTTTCTACCCGCTCGATTCTCCAGATATGTTTCCCTTGATGTTATTCAATTGAAATCAACCGCAATCAAAACTAGTTTTGTATTCTTTGATTTAGTTCTGATATCTTCTTCTAAATCTTCTTCTTCTTATATTATTCTTAATAAACTTATTATCAAGTGTCTCATTGAACCGATGTAAGCACATCTTGGAGTAAATACTGAACATCAACTAGAAAACGACAACTAAGCTCAAACTTGCTATAGGCAAAACAATGTGTTCCCCTGAAAGTCTGCCCGCCTATAAATGAGAAAGCAATACAGAACTGGACTCTCCAAAAATACTACTCCGGAAAAAAAAAAAATTCTTTAAAACATCTCCTCGACAAGGAAAACATTGGAAGTATGGTTATTACTGTTGTCAAATTCATCCAGAAGCAAAACTCTACGATTGAAATATAAATCTGAGAGAGCATCAGAGCAATCAAATGCTACCTTCTGCGCTTAAGGGGTCCAGTTTTGTATCCAGACTTACATGGCTTGCCCCAGGGAGTTAGAGAAGTCCTTCCCCAAGCTCCACTACTCTTGCTGCGACCCTCACCTCCACCGTGAGGATGATCAACTGGATTCATTGCCACCCCTCGAACAGTTGGCCTGCGGCCCAACCACCGGCTGTGCCCGGCCTTTCGAAGCTTCTTAGCCCCATGGCTAGGATTAGACACCACACCGATTGAGGCCCTGCAGCGAGAATCAATCCACTTCTCAGAACCCGAAGGAAGTCTGACCAGACACTTGGTTGAGGAGGGTTCCTTGAGAATCTTTGCACTGGTTCCTGCTGCTCGAACAAGCTTGCCACCTTGACCCGGGTTGACCTCGATGTTGTGGATAACAGTTCCGATGCGCATAGCCGCAAGAGGCATGCAACTCCCAATTAGGGAATTGATATCAAGATGCATCAACTGGTTCATCATATTACTACGCAATGACTCCGTACCCTTTTCTCCCACATCTACAGAAGAAAAATGAAAAACAAACATCATGTATATATTTCCTTGTCAGATAACTTAAAACACACAAATTTCAAATGAAAACACACAAATTAAAAGATCGATCAAGTCCGTGACACCTTGAAACTAAAAGCTTAGCCAACTAAATTATAATTTTAGTTAAAAAATGATGCATTAGATTTTACGATTTTATTTTTTCTGAGATTAATTATATTCTCTTGATTTAAGAATTAAACAGAGAATAAAAATTAAATTGGCGTAAAAAAGAGGAGAAAAAGTAGAAAACCAGTAGTGAGATTGCGACAAGCGGTGGCGTTGTTGAAATGGGAAGTGAAAGCAGAGGGACGGCTCAAATAGTTGAGGAAGGTGGATGAAGCCGCACGAGCTCTCCACAAAGCCATTGATTCCAAAATCTTACGCTGCTCACTGATCGGCAACTCTAGGGTTTCATAACTTCACTGCCTTCAGCAACTTTGTTCCCTTTTGATTGTATTACCAATTAATAAAATAAACAGGGGTAAATGGCACATTAATTAATTAGATAAAAAACACTACAAAGCATTAAAAATAAAAAAAATTAAAAGAAGTACAGGTTTGAATAGGAGTGTTCACAGTCCGATTTGGCCGGTCTAAACCCCCCACAAACCCCACAGACTATCCAAACCGCACATGCGGATTCTGGATCACCAGACCGTGTGATTTGTCATGGCTGGTCAAAACCGGCCAGACCACACTAATACTTTGCGATGTGGTCTTGGCGGTTTCCACGGTTGGATTTTGGGCTTTTACAGTGATGAGCTTGGGTTTTGATAGATTGTGCCTCAACTATTATGTTTCATTTTTTTGGGGTCAAAAATCACACTTTTTAGACCCAAAAAAATAGGAAATATAACACATCTTTTAGGCTTAATTAAAGTAACTCTTAAAGTCCAAAAATCAAACCAAAAAAAATTATAAACAATCTGTTATATTAATCGTGTCCAAATATGAAAGGAAACATAACTTAGACAAACCATCTAGAGTAAACTCTAAAGTCCAAACACCAAATCAAACCACAAACAAAAAGTTGCATCCAAATCACAGTAAGTTTAAAATTTAAGTTACAACCTAATCGAAATCCAAAGTCTATAATATCTTAAATAAATAACAAACAACTCACAAACCATAAGTCTAAGATAGCTTAATAGTACAAGTTACAACACCAACAATGACCTCAAACTTCAACATACTTCAACAATGCAAAAGGCAAACAAGTATTAGACACACATAAATATTACACCTCAATACCCATTGCAAGAATTATATATATATACTAGTAAGTGAGACATGCTCCGCACGTGTGGAATACCACTCTAAGATCTTCAAACAATAACTTCCAAGATGATTGTAGATTTTATTTTTGAAACAGAGTGTTCATTGCTGGTTAAAAAATTGACTGCGTCACTTTACCACTAAAACTGAATCATATAAAAATTTTTAGGAATATTAATTCGACAATGCTGTGTAATTTTAATATGTATAGTGTTCTTCAAGACACTCACAAGTTTGCGAAATAAGACAGAACATTAGAAACTATCAAGTATCATTCCTTCCATAAAGTTCCTAGTATTGGACTTGTAATGTACCTGAACAAAACTAAAAACTCCAAATTAGCAATAGCAATACATATAATACGGGGTTGAAAAACATTTTGAAAGAATCTGACTTCAAATTTTCTTCCCCACTATTCAACAATTTTATCTCTACCTATCTAGAGAGATCTGTTCATAAAGTGATGACTTTATAAGAACTATCAAGTAATTAAAAGAAGTTAATATATTTTAGTCAAGGCAAGAGGATAAACTATATAATTGTCACATCAATGTGTAATTGTATAAAAAGATTCGATTTTGTTTTAATGTTAATATACAAGATTCAAATAGTAATATAAGTTTCTTATTGGGAAGCAAATAAACTACCTGTCAAGTTTAAGATGGAGATTCGATCCAAAATTTGAGTTATGATGATTAAATAAAAGAGTAAGTGGGCACAAGCACTACAATCTCCACTTCCTCCCCGCCACCAACTGGCTTGAAATCATAAATATGAAGAAGAGAGTAGAACAATAATTGTAACCGAATTTAACATTCCAACAAGCTAACCTCGAACAGTAGATAGAATTCGAAGCTTAACCCCTATATGGGAAAAAGATCACCTACATAGGGCCTGTTTGGCACAGCTTTCAAAGATCTTTTAGGGCTCAAAAGATCTTTTAGGAGTGTTTGGATGAATTTTTAAAAGATCTTTTTGTATCCAAAAGATCTTTTTAAATAAGTATGGACCTACCATCTTTTTTAGGAAGATCTTTTTATACTTTTATTTCAAGAAGTAAAAGCTATCCCAAACAGGCCCATAATCATTTTTAAAACTATAATGAGAAGCTATCACAAGCCATGAAAATGGACACTTTTTATGAAGACAGAAAAAATGGACTTACTACTAAAGCATGCACTACAATAACATGATAAGCACTATAAAAAGAAAAATTATTTTAAATTAAGCACTAGTGTTTAAAAAGTTATATACCAGGTCAAGAACTTGGAAAAAAGAAAAGAAAAGAAAAGAGAACAACAACAAATGAACATGAAACAATTAGAAAAAGTAGAAAGCAAAGAATCGAGAAACAAAAATGCCACAATTAACAATTGTTCCAAAGATTGGCTGCATTAGAATGATACAACGGCTTAATTGTATAATTGGAAAACTTCATCATACAAAGAATTCCTAGAGGCAGTACAATTTGAAAGAAACTTTGTGGAACTCAAAGGCATTAAGTTGACAAATCACATGATGAAAGGAACCAAAAAAAAAAAAAAAAAGGCCATCTCAGATTAAGTACTAATACTAAAATTAGACAGAATAGAAAGCAATATAATTCAAACCAGAAATTAGATTAAAAAGTTGAAGAATCATCATTTGATTAGAAGATCGTCTCTTACTTGCCTCCAAAAAAGAAAACACGCATATAGACACAGTTTTTTTTCTTGTACTGTAAATAACACACGTTTTGTAACTTATTATAATCCTCAACAACAAATGCGTACACCAAGCTCATGAATTTCAATTCTTTTCTCTCCCAAAACTAGAAAAACAAAGACAAGGAACACAAAGCAAAATCTGTTTGCCCCATCACCCAAGTTGAGCTTCATAAACATCCAAATGAGAAAAAAAAAAATATAAGGATTGCTATTACCTAAATTGATGCTTGGGCGAGAGAGACGAGGGCTGAGAGTGAGTGAGGTGAGGTGAGGTGAGGTGAGGTGAGGTGAGTTGGCCGAGGGGAGGGCGAAAGTCGGTCCTTGGGTCTGCGCGAGAGAGAGAGAGAGAGAGAGAGAGAGAGAGAGACGGGAGTGGGTGAGCCGAGGGATGGGAGTTATTGAGAGTGGGTGAGGTGAGTTCGGTGCTGACTAGGTTGAGTGTGAACTGACAGTGTTATTTGTTAAGTGATTTAACCCTAAAAAAAATGGGCTGGGTGTTTAGATTTAGAATGGGCTATGGGCTATAGAGTTGGGCTATTGTTAAACTATTCAACTATATAAAAAGTAGGATTTCTAACACTTATACCTACAAAAACCGAAAAGAATTACAATAATACGGAAGTTAGGATTTTTTCTATTTTTTGTATGATTTTAATTAGAGAATATCACTTTTTAAAAAATATTTAGAAAATTACTATTTTTAAAATAGTTACTGGTTACCAGTTTCTGGAAACTGGTTACCAGTTATATACCAGTTATAAATATCTTCGATTACTAGTTACTAGATTCTGTACTAGAAACTAGTTACTATTTTAAAAAATGATATTTTTATAAATATTTTTTAAAAAATAGTATTTTTCTAATAAAAACCGTACCGCACCGTGAAAAATACAAAAGCACCGTATTTTTCTAATTTTTTTCAGAAATACCGTATATTTTCTAATTTCCCCTAAAAAATATAACAAAACTAGGGAAAAAGACACCTAGTACTATCTTTTGATAAATAATACCAAGAATACTATGTTCAAACTTTTACTTATTTTTGTACTACCTTTTTTTAGAAAAATAACAAATTCTTGCTAAAAAAGACCAAATAACGTCTTAGAATTTCTATTTTTTCTTGTTTCTTTTTGCTACTAGTTTATTTGTAGCTGATCACTCTTAAAACTAATTACCAATTTATTATTAGAAATCATAAACTAATTGATTTTTGGAAACTAGAAACCAAATTGGTTACTAAAAACCGACAACTATATTGGTTTTCACCATAAATATCATAACTATTTAGTTAATAAAAACTGAAAACTAAATTAGTTTCTATCAAAAACAGTAAAACTATTTGGTTATTGGAAACTGGTTGCTAAAATCCAAAAACTTATATATTTCTGTTGCTTTTACTTCAAAAATATAATTACTTAATTTGAGAACTTGATCATATTCTTCAGCGTCCTTGTTCAATGCCTCACCCAATTCTTGCTATAGGGCATTCTTCAAAAAAGAAATTACAATAGCTTTCAGGAAACTTTCATTGTTTCCTGTGATTTGGAAAAGAAACCACAATGGTTTCTAAGAAATTTTTGTAGTTTCTTGTGATTTTTTGTAGTTTCTTGTGATTTTTTGTGGTTTCTTGTGATTTACTTAGCTACAGAGAAATATGCTAAAAGGAAACCACGATGGTTTCTTGTGATTTATTTAGCTATAGGACATTCTGCAAAAAGGAAACCACAATGGTTTCTTGGATATGTTCATGGTTTCATGTGATTTACTTATATGCAGGATATTCGGAAACCACGATGGTTTTCTGTGATTTATTTAGCTACAGGACATTTTGCAAAAAGAAAACCACAATGATTTCCTGAAAATGTTCATGGTTTTATGTGATTTACTTACGTACAGGATATTCAGCCAAAGAAAACCAAAATAGTTTCCAGGAAACCTTTGTGCTTTCTTGTGATTTACTTACATATAGGGCTTTCGACTAAAGGAAACTAAACTGGTTTCTAGAAAACCTTTGCGGTTTCCTACGATTTACTTACTTACAAAACGTTCTGTTAATAGGAAACTAGATTAAATCAAATTGATTTCCAGGAAACCTTTGTGGTTTCCTGTAAAAAAAAAAGAAAAAAGAAATATGACTTATTTACTAAAATACTACCGCGTTTTCTAACTTTCAAAGTATTTAGAAAAATGCCATAAAAAAGTCGTACGGATTTTTATTATTTTTGAAAGGTCGTAAATTTAGTATTATTTTTTTAAAAATAGGTATAAGTGTCCAAAACCCAAATACATAGTACAAATATTTCAGTTGGTTTAGTTTGAAACAGACTAAATTTATCCAGAACCGCAAACCGAACCCCACCAGTAGGTTTGGTGATTTTCTAAACTATGACCGATCGTAAATGAAAAAAAAAATCATCGATTTCAATACGGTTTGATTTGGTGCCCCCGGTTTCCGCAGTGTATTGGTTTTTTTTGAACACCCAAGGTTTGAAATACAAATTTTAAAACTAAATATTCACATGGCTATAGGGACTGAATTGAACACAATAAACCCCATAATCTCTTAATCAATCCAAAATTAAATCTCTCATCACCCATTTGACTTAAATACACAATATATACTTGACCATATACTCTCTCAGCCTAAACACCTCGTCAAGATCTTAGGAATAGGAATGCTGCTTGGGATGCGGCCAAGTAACTCAACCGAACTATCAAACTACCAAAATTCAAAATTTACGTATAAGCCAGCTATTTAAAGTATTACAATGACCTGTAACTGAGTGAGGATAATTTGTTCTGCACAAATGTGATGATTGGTGCTCCTATCCTGATTGGATACCCTTTTTATAGCCTATTTGGTCCCCAAGGGATTAGGCAGAGAGTTAATCAAGTTTATGGGGTCATTTTCGGGGTTAAAGGTGCGCGATGACATTATTTCTGAGACAAGGTTTTAGGGATAAAAATCGTCACCTAGCTTGCAGCAATACTGAGTTAAACCGCACCAATCCATTGCTCATATTTAGATTGCACCCTTTGAATCGAACCATTAGTCAACACCTTTATTTATACAAAATAAATAAATAGATAATGGAAAGATAAGAATTACCCCTTTGGCTAATTAGCTCAGTAATGAAATATGAGTTTAAAAAAATGAGTAATGCTAAAATGCACTATATATTACTTAAAGAGTAGTATAGTTGAGAGCAAATCCTAGAGAGACGATTCAAGAGAGCAAGAATCAAGCTTGGAGGAGGAGCTTGACAACCTCCATGAACACTTTCAAACTCTTCAAAAATGAGGAATTCTAAAAATTGTTAGGTCCAAAAGTTTGGCATTCTAAATGGCAAGGCTTTGAGAACTCAAGTGTGTTGTTACAATAAGTCTGAAGTTGTTGCAACAAGTCTGAATCTCTACACAAAACGAAACTTGCATTTTTCTTTATATGGAAGCCTTCTAGAATGTGCCCAAACGTGATTTGTTTCCATATTTGATGATTCTGGTGATAATATAGGTGAAATATAAATGGAATTTCGTGCATAGCTGGTTAGGATATTTTCCTATCAATTTTCAATCAATTCCTTTTATATTTATCATATATATCATTGATTATTTCCTCATCTTTTTGTTCTTGATTGATATCTGATTGCATCTTGCTAATCAATGAATTTGGACAGGTTTCTGAAGTGAATTCATAAGGATTTTTTTCCTTAATTATTGCTGGAAATATCTTATCAATTAATTAAGTTTCCATTAGTTAATTGATTTGATTTGCTGAGTTGTTGTGATCAGATTTCTTGTTCTGTTGCAACAACTCCGGATATTTAAGGAAAGATTGGTTAATTTTCTTAAATCTTGGCTTTTGATTGATATTAATTGAGATATGATTTTCTAAGATAATTATCAATCTTTGACAGGTTAAATGAAGATTTCCAGCTGTCCAAAACGTGTCCAAACCGAATCAAAGAAGCAATCATAAATCTGAACGTTTTCCTTGTAATTATTCAGAAAAGTTGTTACAACAACTTTCTGGTAGATTATAACTTTTATGGAAAGATTTTGATTTTATCATTAACTCTTTCCTTATTTGATTTCAGCCTATTCACACTATAATGGACGACCAAAGGGGCTGGAATTCACCTATAAAAGCTCTTCTACTCCAAGAAATGTTTAATGCACTTTATTGGGAAAAATACACTTAGAGAGAGCTTTTCATTTGTAAGGCATAGAGTATGTTCTATTGCCATTGTGTGACTTAGAGAGCTTTAAGTTTTCTAAGTACTTTGTTTGAGTGCATCTTGTTCTTCAGGAGGAAGAACAACACGTCTTCAGGAGAAGACAGATCTGGACCAGTGAAGTAAGTTCATGTGTGAAGAATCAACAAGACGAGGGGACTCGCTAAACAAGATTAGTTGAGTCGTTACAACACGTTGCGGCAATTGAAAAGAGGGAGTCTTTTATTACATTAGTCAATTGGTGTTTGTAATCTTGGTACTTTACTAATTTATTTAATCTCTGGGCATGGCCCCGTGGAGTAGGAGAGGTCCGAACCGCGTTAAAAACATCTTGTGTTCATTTCTTTAATTTTTTTTTATTCTGTTGCAACATATGCACTCATTGTTACAACACATTTTATTCGCATGTTACAACATAATTAATTAATTATCAATTTAATCAATTAATTATTTATTTGGTAATATTTAATAAAGCAGATCTTTCACTCTTTACTATTTGATATTTGTATCTTGATTTCATTGTATTAGAATGCTTTGGATCTCAATTTATATTATGAACTAAATATTTCTTTATCTAGTTTTACTATATGAACTAAGTAAGTATCTTATTTTTGCTTATTTCTCTCATCTTTCATTAATAAAATTTATTGTTGAGTTATTTCTTATACCTATTACTTCTATTTAATTGATCATTAAATAGATTGTTCAATGAAATTTCTATGAACTTAGAAGAGGGAATATAAATTTGGACTTAGATAAAACAACATAAGATTACCTACTATGGGATAAGTTTTCATATGATAAGAATATACCTATGTGACTTGTGCAACTAATTTTGATATCTTAATCTTAGTACGCCAAGTTCAATTCATATTAGGAGTAATGTGTTATCTTGTTTAGATAGATCCAATCCATACTTGGTAAAGACTCTTTGGTTATATTAGATTCTCGGTTGATAACTCTAGTATATTAATTAATTTAAGATAGAAATTGTGAAATAGCATGATAAGAGAATGGTTAGGGAATTAGTAAACCTAGATATTTTTCTTATTAATTTATCTTTTATTCATTTGCATCATAGTTTAGTATCCTTTATTTTATTTCTCTAAAATCTATGTTTTTGTTGTTTGGATAAAGTTAAAATTGACCAATTTTAATACTTAACTTAGACTTAATAATCAATCATCGTGGGTTCGATATTCTAACTCCTAAATCTATTTTACTTGTGAATGTGTGTACTTGCATAGGAGTATGTGAGTATAATTTATACTTGCACATTCTAACCAAGTTATGCCTTAAGTTTTGCTATGTTCTTGTTTAAATTAAGTTGTTTCAATTGTTTTTATTGTTGTTTTAATGTTGTGTTTGTTTATATTGATAGATGAATAAAACAAGGGTGTTATATACAAAATAAGGTGAATTTGTGCCCCAAAAATGGGTAATCCAAACTATTTGGATTAAATTTGAATCTGATACGGACGTAACGCAATGAAAATGAGGTAAATCGGAGTTAAAACGAAGAAATGGCACACCCATGAAAGCATGACACCAGTCCAGCAATAAAGTGACATCGCAACGCCAACTCTCAGGAATTTTTGATGCCGTAGTGCCATCCAATAGAGTTGTAGCACCACCCTCCGCATTTTGGGTCAAAATAGAAGGCCAAGATTAATCTTTTGACGATTCAAAGGTCTAGATTCGACCTGCCTTAAGTTTGCAAGAGCTATCTCTTTAAAACCCTATCTTTGTGGTTGTAAGAGGCATATGGAGTGAGAAAGAGGAAGATAGAGGCAGCCATGGATGAAGAGAAAGAAGAAGAAAAAGAAGAGCTCTAGTTTGGAGCTCCAATCTTCTATTTCTTGATTTCTATCATATCACCAACACCATTCTTTGTTCATATTATCTTCTCTTCAGTTTCTAGTTAGGTTTTCTTTGTATTTTTCATATTTAGATAGTAATATTGTTTAAAGCATATATTTGAAAGAGAAATTAAGAGAACAAACACCAAGCATTGGAAGAGAGATTAACAACCTCCAAAAACACCTTTAAGTTTCTTTAAAAGGGGAATTCTATAACTTTTCTATCTTTAATTTTGTATTTCTTGAACTTATTATATTAAAATATTATTATTTTTAATTTATATTATGAACTAAATATGTCTAGTTTTACTATATGAACTAACCTAGTATCTTGTGTTTGCTTATTTCTCTCCTCTTTCATTAATAAAATCCATTGTTGAGTTATTTGTTTTATCTTATACATATTACTTCTATTTAATCGAGCACTAAATAGATTGTTGAGTGAAATTTCTATGAGCTTAGAAGAGGGAATAAAAATTTGGACTTAGATAAAATAACATAAGATTACCTAGTATAGGGTAAGTTTGTATATGATAAGAATATACCTATATGACTTGTACAACCATTTTTGAGATCTTAATTTTAGTGCACCTAGTTCAATTCATATTATGGGTAATGTGTTATCTTGTCTAGGTAGATCCAATTTGTACTTAGAAAAGGCTCCTTGGTTATATTAGTTTATCAGTTGACAACTCTAGTGGATTAATTAATTAAAAAGAAAAATTATGAAATAGTATGACAAGAGAATGGTTAGAGAATTACTAAACCTAGACATTCATTTTTATGATATTTTAGTTTCTTTTATTTTATTTCTCGAAAATCTATATTTTTGTTGTTTGGATAAAGTTAGGATTGACCAATTTGAATACTTAGATTAGACTTAGTAATCAATTCTCGTGGGTTCGACACTCTAACTCCTAAATCTATATTACTTGTGACTGTGTGCACTTGCACAGGAGTGTATGAGTACAATTTTTACTTGCACATTCTAACCAATAGAGATTCAAATAGTTGTTATAACAAGACCGCGCATCATACTGGTTATCTTGCGCTTTGTCTATGCCATATTGAGTTGGGAACTTCATGGTGAGATGGTAAATAGATGTAACGGTTCACAGCTCCCTCAAAGTTAGTCTATCCAACACAGCATTAAATGCGGATAGACAATCTACCACAAAAACCGGTCAATTGTAACGTCCCCGAATATCACACATATACGTATGAGTAATTTTATAATTGTCTAGTAAAATTGGGAGACGCTACTTGACTTACAACTAACAAAATAGTGGAAAATTAAAACTTTTTTTTTTATATTATCTTTCTGGAAGTAAAAAAGAAAACTCCACTTATAATTATATATAGTCTAACGTATACGTATATACATGCTCACAAAGTGGACCTTTCATACAAATATACATTATAATATACACATACTCAAAATATGTATAAAATCGCCTATCCGAAAATGATAGTGTCAAAATGCTCATATATACAAGCCACTGTCGGAAAGTCAGTGCTCTTCTTCGAAACTCAAATACCACTAGTATCATCTGCAATGTAAGAATATATATAAGTATAGAACTCAGTAAGTAACAAGTGCAAATGTAATATGCATATACCAGATAGCGGATATTCGTATGATTGGGATCCCCGTGTATATTGAATTGCCCGACAAGACTATGAATCGCATACTGAGCCACTCAGATATCTAATAATTAATAACTAATTATAAACTGTTGTATAGAGGTCTCGAGTCTCAAATACATCTCAAATCCCTCTATGTACTACAAAGGTCCTCCCCATACTGCTATCAGAGTGTTCTTGAATGAACTAAATATTGTCCCTGAAGGAACATCATATTGTCCCCGAAGGAACATAATAATGTCCCCGAAGAAACCAGATGATGTCCCCGAAAGAACCAGATATTTGGGTGCTGGTCCACTATACCCTATTCACCAATATTCGTTAGGCAATATAAATACACCATATATACATGCCTCATATATGTCAGAATAACAGATTTAGATATTTATGCTTCAAGCATAATAGAATAAGAAATATAAATTTTTATATAATCCAAAGATTCCATAGAACAGAAACAGATAATTCTTACATTGCAAGTGTAATGTTACTTACCTCGATTCTGAGCTTTCATGTGTTTTTCTGTGAAATACTTTATGCTCAAGGTACAGCTGAAGTGATCCTAATATTTTCCCCTAACAAGTTCTTTCTAATACTAACAGTGTGATACAAAAAGAATTGATATTTAGCTTTGGCTTAAAAAATATATATTTCTCAAAGAATTTTGATATAAATTCTTTTCACAACAAGTAGTAAATAACAAGGCCAATAATAATTATCGAAGAAGACATTACTTCCCTAAAATAATTTAGCTTTTCTCTTTTTTTTTTTTTTATAAAAAAAAAAGAAAACAATCACTATCGCAATACTGTAAGTATAGAACTCCAAATTTATTTTTACTTACTATTTAATGAATAAAAATATAATATAAATATGATAACGAAGAAAAGAAAGACTAATTAATATACTATTTCACTTGACCTAATTTTATATATATATATATAGACATACTCACACAAAATATCGAGCCACTCCAACTAAACAAATGTTATGAATTCAAGGTACTATCTTAACTTAATCACAATTAATTAATTTACAAAAAGTTGGCCTCCAAACATAAAAATGTATATAGAAAAATATAACAAGTCATCAAACGTGCACAAGATTAATTCCAAGTCTTAAGAATTATCTATTAAACAGTAAAGCTCATCCAACTTTGTCCAAATAAATTCATACTTAATTTTGAATTTTTATATATATAAGCAAATCTATACAATAGACCTGAGACTAAGTCAATTAAGTCCTAGTCGCTTGTATCATTTCAAGTAATAAATAATACGGAAACAGTTGTTTACATATCAAGAAAAAAGTTTCTCCAAAAGTTCGCACATATATAACTTAATCCTTTGGCTAAACAAATAGATATATATATATATATTCTTATTATTGGAACCAGAAATTTTTACACACAATTCACAAAAAATGAAAAGATCATTGAAAGCAATAATAATCACAATTATTACTTTAGAGTTGCTTTAAACCATGCAAAAGAACATAATTGCTTCACACTATACTCTTTACAATAAAACAAGTATATTAAAGTCCCAGAGTTTCTTTATTATTCTATATATATGTATAACCTTGTGGTAGAATAGTTGATGAAGAAAAGAGTGAATACAGGTGGAGAAAACAAGATCTTAAAATAACTTTCTCAACAATAAATGCAGCTCGCATAGTTTTTCTAACACTAATAATTGACAGAGGTTTTGTCAATAACGAATTTGGTAAAATACGAGATGTGGCTTATATGTGAAACGGATCGAAAAAATAAAGCAAATAAGGAGATGAAAATTTTATAGTAGTTCAGTCCCAAAAAAGATGAGCCTACGTCCACTGTTTTTCACTCTTTTCTGGAAAATTACAAGAGTTCCTCAAAGTTTTAAGGTGAGAGTAGAGAGAAAATTATAAAAAGTGAGTGTATAGTGAAGTGATTATATGATCAAAAATAATGAGATTGAGCCCCTTTTATATAAGTGAGGGTGGCTCAATGTTTCCCAATTATTTGAATAGAAAACTATATAATATGAACACAAATTCGGGTAACAATACAAAATTGGATAATAAGCTAATAGACGAATTGCTTGATCTCCACACACAAGCTTATTTCTCGTTTTATAAAACTTGATCTTGTTTTCTTTTACTGTTTGCTCCAGGTCGCATATTAATTATTCAAGGTAGGTCATATTTTGATCAAGACGAAAAAATGCGATGGGACGCCCTTACTCAGTTGATTGTTGACTTTCCTTTTCTGGTGTTGAACATTGATGTAGATTTTAAGATCGCACAACAATGAGTTTAATCTTAATCATTTTTCTTTTTTCATCATGAGGGAAATGTTAGTGAAATTTCACATTTTACATTTAATGAAAACTTTGAACAATGTCGATATTGTAATGCCATACGCATACGATAATTATTTAGAATACGAAGTGAACATCTTCTTGTTATCCCGCTTAAGGTTCATTGCTCTTATGACATTGGAATTCCTATCCTAACTCTTGGCCTAAGCACTACTTAGTCTGCTTGTATCAACCAATACCATCTCATTGTCAATGACTCAGGGTCATCCATGTCCAACTAATGAATTAATAATGCATCATTTAAATTTTGATACTACCTCATCAATTTTTATTGATAAATTTTGTCATTTTTTTTTTTTCAAACTTTAAAATGATGTATCATTCATTCCTAGATGGCTGTTGATTGAGACATTAAAATTCAACAGAGAATTTAAATTCCAATTTTATTACCATATTACCACCGGTAAATTTGGTGGGGCAATGATTGTTCGCGTCGACAAAGTCTTCGTCCAAATCACTCCTACCGCGATGGTCGGGCATACAAGTAAAAGCATACAAGCAACTATGTTTACGAGGGATCCACATATCAGGCTAGAATATTGTACTTTCCGTGATTATCCGAGTACACCGCTCTTTACATCTTTAACCCCTTCAACTTTTAGTAAAAGAACAGAAACAAATTTCATACGATATCACAAGACAGTTAATAAGAGTTGAAAAAGCTCCCATGGGACTTAATGGGTGTGAGTGGCTTGCCTAAGCACAATATAAATATATTGGCTTTAAAGGGGTTTGCTTGCTAGCTTTTATATTTTGAGGGGTTCGAGAACAGACAGAGATTATAGAAAAAATGCCATTGAAATGTATTGTCTTCCAATTTAGAATTTGTTCCATGAGAAATAATTACAGAGGTAGAAGAGATGAGAGAACATGGAAATGGGTGGTTCTGATGTGTGACTTAAAGCAGATATGTCGAAATCAAGTATTACTTGAAAGGGGAAAACATGATTGCATTGGAAAAGTTTAACAGTGCATTTGGAACTATCCAGCAAAGGGTTCTGAACAGGGAAAAAGGGAACGTGAAAAGAAAAGAGAGAAGAAAAAGAGAACAAAATTCCATTCTATACAAGCATAAACAAATGGATTCCACATGAAACACAATGGAAGAATTCGAGTCCCTTGGGACATATGATATCCCTTGTTTAAGTGATTTACCCAAGAATGGGATCAATGGACCTATACATAACTAACCTAATTTCTCCCCTACCACACCATCTGTTTTAGACAATGGCGCATATATAGTTATACAAAGACAATCTAATGAATGCCCCTGGCAAAAACATCCAAGCTATAGAAACTGACTAAATTACCTAAAACTGTAATGAAGCATTAGAGTTATAAAATCATACTAATGTGCCCTTCATCCAGCAGCGTGTTTCACACGATCGCCTGAATTTCTCTCTTCGATCGAAATGAAAAGAAGCTGAAAAAATCATTTGAAACTATCTATGACCTTGCTGCTCTTTCATTTCCACGTCTTTCACACTGTCGACTATGTGCTGGATCTTCTTTGATAAACTCTCGTTGTGCTCCTCGATATGCTCAAATATGAGTTCTAGATGCCTTTTGTAAGTTGCTGCTCGTTTCTTTTCTACGGCCAGCTGCTGGGATAGTTCCCTAATTTTGTCATGTTCATTCTGCAAAAAGCAAGATATGTAAAGAGCAAGTTATGATACACAGCAAAGGCTGTACCATCATACATCAAAATTTTGGGATCATAATATTTTGGGTGTAATTGGAGATCCCAAGGAGAGAACTGATTCCATAAGCAATACTTGAGTTTTTTTTGACACATTTCACTGTGATACGATTAGGTGTGAGGAAAGCATCTTTCTTACTACCATTAAGCCAAAAACACAATTTCCAAGCACGACATCTACAGTTTCAAAGTCTTAAGAAACTCTGTCGAGCAAAATTAAGGTATTTGACTAATGCCTATTCACCAAAATATGCTAAAAGTGAATTACATCATGGAAAAAGAAGATTTACAGTGGATAAAACTTCACATGCAAACACAAGAATTGCAATTATCATTTTTCTCTTCAACTCAAACCAGAAACTTCCATACTCTAATATAACAAAATGGAATTGAATATAGATGACAAGTTTTATTGTTTTCTTTACTTAAATGAAAGTTTTAGTTCATTCTGGACTCGAATATACTCAGCACTTGGACCTCAAAACAAAGGCCAAACAGAACATACACCTGGACAATACTAGATCAAGAGGTGCCCTCAAAAAAAAAATTGAGATTCTTAAGTTAAATTGGAGAACCAATTATTCCCAGAGATTAAGCAACTATACAATGTTTCCAGTTATGTAAATATAACCGAGGCTTCCTGACTAAGCAAAGGGGAAAAACAACAGAGTTTCAAAATCGACCCAAATGAAGTTTTAGTTTCACAGTTCAAAGATAGAAATAACCTGAAGTTTTCACAGTCCATAAAATAGATACAAATCAACTTGAAATTTTTGCAGTTCATAAAATAGAGACAAGCCAACAACCTTTGGAACTTCTTAGTCTAATGTGGATATGAAATTATTAGAAGTTGTGTGTGTTTGGTGGCACCAACAGCAAAGGATCAGAAACTCCCAAATGTCAAGTGTAAAAATATCAAGCCTACACTTTCTGTTGTCATATATGACATCATCAGAATAAGTTAAATAAACTGCAGTTCTACTTTAGTTACTTGTTCAGAGTGTGTGTTTGGTGGCACCAACAGCAAAGGATCAGAAACTCCCAAATGTCAAGTGTAAAAATATCAAGCCTACACTTTCTGTTGTCATATATGACATCATCAGAATAAGTTAAATAAACTGCAGTTCTACTTTAGTTACTTGTTCAGAGTTCCCTTTAGTATGACCAAAGCAGCCTTGCCACTTTCTTCTGTACAAGCTCATATCCAAAAAAAACAAATAAATGATTTTTTTTAGGGGATAATATCACTTTTATACTTATATTTTGACACTTTATTCAGTTTATACCTTATGTTTTAATTATTATCAACATTAACCCTTAGATTTTATATTTGTTACAATATCCTGACACCAATTTAGAGCAGTTAATTTACCAAGATAATTTAATAAATTTATTCTCGGATTAGTTTTTATACGGTATATTTTCAATTTTTCAAATGGCATCTTGGTAAATAACTGCTCTAAATTGGTGTCAGAGTATAAATTTGTAACAGATTTCAAATCTAAAGGTCAATGTTGATAATAACCCAAAACAGAAGGTACAATTTGAATAAAGTGTCAAAATACAAGGTACAAAATTGATACTATCCCTTCTTTTAATTTACTACATGACCATTCGCATAAAGCAGACAATACTTTCGGAGGGAAAAAAAAAAAAAAAGAAACAGGGAAAAGCTCTTTATAGGAATCAGAAAAAGTACATCATGAAGAATGGGAAAAAACAAAACAGAAAACAACAAAGTCCTAACAGGTAAACAAAAATCCTAGAAAACATTCGTCCAACACAGCAAGATTAACATAGAAATATTATTAATTCCTTTAACTGTAGACGCCCGCATAAAAGCCATAACTTTCACCCTAACCCCATCGATAATAAATATCTTGAAATTTGTCCTAAAGTATGTCATGTCTCTCCAGTCATAGCACCAAAAATACTGCCACAGTTTAACAGTTCCACTAAATTCCAGCTTTCTTACTGCTTCCAAATTGAACAGACTTCATCCATGAGGGAAAACCAACAAAATACATGCCTGATTCAATAACCTGTATCACAAATTCCTTGGCATAATGTGATGCTAAAATGTGTAGTCCAAATGCATAAGTCCATCACTTGATTTGCATAAAATACGCCATGAAAAATGACAAATGAACCTGAGAGCGCCTCCCTCAAATCCCATCACAAGGGGTTAGTATTTCCATGAACCCGTAAACCATACACAAACTTGAACACTTAGAGGAGTTCAATTCCCATTATACTGACAGGGTTCAAAAACTGAGCAAAGAGGATCATCAATCAAATAATACAAAAAAATTCACAAGAATCTTGAGACAACAATCTCTTACTAGCAACCAACAGATCAAGTAAATGACCCTCAAGGATAACAATAAAGCCCATCAAAAATCCCTCCTTCCTCCTTCATTCAGATTATGGTAAGAAATAGAACCCAAGACATTGCTAGAATCAGAAACAGGAACTAGTGAAATGATTGGTATATCATCAGAACAAAACAAACAATACAATCATTGAAACAAATCAAGAAAAGNGCAAAGCAACAAGGAAAAAAGAAAGACCCTGAGTCTCCAAATTAAAGTCTCAATCACTAGGTTAGGGGCTGTATTTGCTGCTCATGATCAAATACCACCACAGGGAATATGTGTCCCGATGGAAATTGCAAATTCCACGGAAAGCACAAGTTGTAAGTAAAAACAATGTTCAATGTTAGCAATGCATATTATTCAAACTAGAGCACATTAATATAAATTGAGAAGTAATCTTCCGTGTCTAAGCCTGAGCCAAATAGATGTTAGGTAAGTAGCATGCTTTCAATACGTTTGGCCAACATTGACCAAATGGTTCCCTAGAAATTATAAATTTTCATCGTCACATGTATTGTACCATGTATTTTCCTAATTTTTAATACAATGCTAAGTTTTCAACACATTCTAGACAAAACAGTTGGAATTGATAGATACCTTTTTCTTTTCTTGGCTCAGAATGCAAGTGTGAAGAAAAAACAGTAATCATTTATAACACTATTATGGATTTCGTAAATTGCATGTTCTTAAACATAATACAGCAGTTAGATTCCTAGTTAAAGTGTGACATCAAGGACTTAGGAAAAGATACATCACCTGCTATACTGCCGCAAAAGCAATTATTAATTAGGATTGTACAAATTTAAACAGCTCTTAGGTGGATTAAGACATCCCACAAAAAGGGTTCTCACTGATTGTTTCACATAGTTTATTGACATGTATATGGACTATGACTAGCAAGAGAAGATAGCGGCAATCCTCGAAAACACTAATAGAGACCTAAAATTTCATTCCTCTACAAAGAAAAATAAAATTATGTCAGCCAAACCAACAGTAGGCAACAACACTTAAAAATCCTAGGTCGTTATATTCTTTTTCTTGAATAAAAATGGAGAAATATTATTACTTACGAAGTGAGAGAAAAAGAAAGTATCAAATGAAAGAAAAGGAGAACAAGAAACCCTCCAACGAAAAAGAAAACAAGGAAAAAAAAAAAAGCAGTCCTCCAACAAAAGGAAAATTAAACAAGACCTACCTCAAATTAGCCATCCCAAAAAACTAACAAAATAAAAAAGGTCATCAACTTTTCAAGAGTTGCATTCACACAAAAAACCAAGTCTTGACTCAGTCTGAACATAAATTCATCAATGAAACTATCTTTAAAGCTGCGTGGCCATTTAACAACGCCTTTGGTTCTTTGCTTCAGAATAATGTTACATATCTCCAAATGGTGATCATATCCTCCGGTTTCGAGATAACATAAATATAGTTCTTAACGAAGAAATATGTTTTCTTTTTCTACCTCTGAAATTCTCCATATCAAATATGTTTTTCTTCGCCATCTTCACTTTATAATTTGTATCTCTCATATATAATTTGTATCTCTCATTTGAAACTAAACCAGATCCTCTCACCGTAAGATTATCAGGAGACATGGACATGCAAAATTTACTTATTAACTTCAACATAGAATCTAGAAGACAACATGTGAGTAAAAAACTTAGTCTAGGTCCTCCTATGATTTAATTACAAAATTATTACATGTTCTGTTAACAGAATAATTCTTCATTGACTAGTCTAGCTACATCCTTTTTCACTTGGCTGGCTCATTTACTTCTATATTACATATGTACTATCTAGTCACGGATATTTCCGTAATCTTAACTGCAGCTTTCCCATATTTGCTAAACCTTTTATGTTTATGGTTTGAATTGTTCCATTTTCATGTATAAGAGAATAATATTTGTCAGTAAATGATAAAAAAACAATTAAGCAAAGAAAAGGAGAAACTAACCGGATATTGATCATAAATGCAATCCCTTCGACCTTTTCCAGGTGTCAAAGGATGAGCATGCTCCTTCACAAATTTGGTGACAACCCATTTACCAGAACTTACTTTCCTCACCAAAATCATCGCCCTGCAACCAACCCTTGTCTCTGCCCTTTGCCTAACAATCTTTTCACGCTTGTCAGGCATTCTGTACCCCTCTTTGTTACAAACAAGTGCGCGACCAATTGCAGTTCCATCACGCCTTGACCGAGAGAGTTTGCTCACACGGATGATGAATCCGATGCGTGTGGCATAGGCATTGTAAAATGCATGTGCAGCTGCTTCAGAATCAAACTCCTGCCCGACATAAGGCTCATCAGCTGGAACCAACGATGTAGTAGGAACTCCTACTGGAATCATATCCCCACCAGGAGAATCTTGGTTCATCTTTTCATCGTGATCCTGTTGGAATGCCCCTTCAACAGAACTCCCACCGGTTTCATTTTCTTCCCCTCCCCTACTAGTCTCCACCTCAGCGGAACTTCGCAAAACCTCTCCATTAACATCGCCATCGACCCCAAACTCCACTGCAGCAATAACAAACTTTTATCTATGAATCTCCAATGCCCAATAAATGTAATGAATACAAACAATAAATGTCAATTTGCCAAAAATTAAATGTAGTGTCAACAAGGTCAATGATTGCAGCAACTTAATTTTATTCCCCATTAATAGCATTATTTTGATTAGAAACACTTACTAAAACCAAAAAAAAAAAAAAAACAGAAACAAAAATTCTCAAATAAGCCTCAACCATTTGTTCAACACCACCGTAATGAAAAAAAAATGAAAATGAAAAAAGTGCATAAATTAAAGAATTTCTTCAATTTGGTAATTTAAACCGAAAATTGGATAAAAATGTCAATTCGATCGACCCCAAAAAAAATTCAAAATTTGAGTAATTCCATTAAAATCAACTAAAGCTTTACCTTAATTTTGAAAATTGAAAAATAAAAAAAATATAAAAATTGGTTTTCAACTCCGAATTTCCCAAATTCCAGGAATCAAGAATGGACAACATAGAATTTAGCGGAGTTATGGAAAATTGGTCCCAAATCGTAGCCAATAACAAAACCCTAAAGAATTACTATATCACCATTTTTATAATTCCTACCAAAATACTAATTTAAAAAAAAAACTTGTAATTGAAAAACAGATAATAATAACCCAGAAAAAAAAAACTTACTGAAAATTTGTGATCGATTATGGTTAGATGATCGTGAAGAACATGGAAAGGCGATGCTTAGGTTTCGATTCTTCGAAGGTTCAGAGAGAGAGGAGAGAGAAAGGGCTGGGGTTCATGTTCTAAATATGGGGGCTCAATTGATGCTGACATGTGACCATTTGATTGGAGGAAGCACAAAGTAAAAGTCAACTATTTTATTCCAATGACTTATTTCTCGACACGTGGTCCACGGGGTAAACCAGGGCTTGGAGGATCATCTCTCGCTATTTATAACCCGCCCGGTTCAATTCGGGTTGACTTGACCCGGGTCTATGGCCGTTTCCCCCATTTTTCTTGTAACTTTCTCGCCCTGAAAATTTTCCCGAGAAAATGGCGAAGGTCTTGCTTCGTAGCTTCCATAGAGCTCATTCTTCGCTTTTCAAAACCTCTCCTTGCAAACCTCTCTTTCTCAGGTACTCTCTCTCTCTCTCTCTCTCGGTTTTATTTCTCTTTTTCTACTTTTTCAAACGTATGAGTCGATTTTTTTTCCCTCTATCCAAACATTCAAATTTCCACTAAAGCCGTTAAACCCATAAAACCCATTTTTTCAATTTCAACGAATTTTGATTTTGTTCTTCATCCAAGACGCTGACTTAAACAGAACTCTACTGTGTTCTGACCCTTTTTCCCGCCAATTTTGTTCTATCTTCCAGGCCGGTTTTCCCGACGCAAGAATCGATTTTCTATACAGCGAAACAATTTTTTCTTCCCAGCCTATCGAACCCATCGTGGGTTTTCAGAAACTTGAGCCATGGTTCGGTGAATCTTGTCATATCGCAAGGGAAACTCAAGTTCGAAACACACGAGGTGGAACCTCCGAAGAAGGAGAAGTGGCAGACGAAGAAAAGGTTGAAGCTGCGAAGAAAGAAAGAAAAGCAGATAAGAAAATCGGCTAATAAGAGAGACCCTCGTAGGCTTGGTGTCAAGGGTAAGAAGAAGAAGCAGAAGTTCGCTAATGCCGAAGAGCGAATCAAGTACAAGCTTGAAAAGGTGAGCTTAACTTGAATAGTTGGTAACAGTAACATGATGTTTTATATATCTTATAACTGATTTTCCAGGAGAGAAACATTTCTGTTAATAGTGACGCATATGATTCTGAGCTCCATTTAATGTGTTTTTAGAGTGTCAATTTGGCTTATCGAATAAATAACTTTGCCTGTGATCATTGTTGCAAACATTAACGATCTTTTTGCTCATTTACTAAACATTAGTTTTTGATCTTAAGGCCTGTTTTTGATGTGCTAGTAATAACTAATAATTAGAATGTATTGTTAAGTTCTCTTCATTGCTTTGTCAAAAGCTCAGAGTCCTACTTGGACATTGGGGGAGTACTAAAATGCAAGCCTGCTAGTACTTTAGCAGGAGAATAAAAGGACTTGGCTTGTTGCTTCTTTTTCTTGGCTCTTTACTACCTTAAGAGACCATTATTTTCTTCAATAGCAACTGGAGAAAGCAAGGAGGGCCTTGTTCTTTTCTTTCTAGTTGCTCGACACATGTTATATGCTTTGTGGATACTCGAATTGGGATATCCTTTTTGCTTGCTAAGGGAGGTGATTCTGCTGATGTTGGCATGAGAACTTAAAAGGTCAAAGATTTTAGTGTTACGTTGTACCCCCATTGAGGCTGTAGTTGAAACCTTATCTAAAGAGCTATTAGCCTGAGGTGGATGGAAGTATGGAATTACTAAATTAAGCTTATTTTTGTTTGTATGCTTCCATTTATGTCTTATTTGAGGAATTAAACTTGTATGAGGTTGTTTATTTATTTTTTCTTATTAATCTATCTCCATCTTTGTTTTTTCTTATTAATCTATTTCCATCTTTGTAAATTTGGTGGTAATACTTGGTTGGATTGAACCTTTTATTCTTACTGCCATCTATAAATGGCTTCTCATAAAAAAATATAAATGGCCTTCTTGGAACTTTACGATGACATCGAAGGGCTGTTTTTTTTTTTTTTTAACCATCATCTCTCAATTAGAGTTCCAGGTTGGCTCTTTCTTCTGGAGGAAGTGAGACATGGTAGGAAGTTAGTTCTTATACGAGGCCTTATACCATGATTAAAGATTCTATTATGCCTTGTTTCTGAACAATGTGATATTGTGTACAACTTATGTTGACTTCATGATGCAACAAACAGAAAATTAGCCGAAAATCCAGCAAAAAAGCATTAAAAGGAAACTTCCACTAAAGTTCATCAAAGAAGAAAATAAATGGAAAACAGCTTGCAGAAAGATTAGAACCCGAACAGGATTTCTTTAACCTTCTTAAGGCACTAAAATTCTCTTGACCGTTGCCCTTGTTTACTTGTTTGTCATGAGGCAAATGTGCACTTAAATATACTTAAGTTAAAAACTCATGGAAAGGAAGAGATTAATAATTCTACAGAAAAGTGAATGGTGGAATAATTTCATTAACACCCCATATTTGTTTTAAGTGATGACTGTTCTGTGGCAGTAAGTACCATGGGGTCTATAAAGTGGATTTGCACAACATCCACATAGGGCCTTTACCAATAATTTTCTTTGAAAAGCTGAAAGAAAAGAAAGAAAGGAAAGGACAGAGCAGATGAACATGCTACAAAAAATTATTTTTCGATGAATATTGTGAGAAATGTGTTTCCAACCGTGTTTTGATGGCTCTTTGCTTTATATTTTTTTAAAAAGTATAATTTTGGCAACCCTTAGGGCGGAAAATTTCCTTCGGAGCAGAACAAAACACATTTAAGGGCATTTTGATGTTATAACAGTTCCTCTGTACTCAGAGTGTTGACTTTGTCACTTAGAGATGTGGCCTATATTTTTCATTTTGTAATTGTTTCACTATTGTAGATAGTGTGATTGTGATATTGGTTGCACTGTTAGTGGATGAATGGTGATTATAGTGCAGGATAAGAAGTTTGACTGGGAAGAGGCATACAACAAATTCAAGTTTAAGTTACAACGTTTTCTCATTGTAATATATAGTGCTTTTGGTGTCGGATATGGGTTGTACTTTCCTTCAACGTTTCTTCTCAACATGTATTCTCTCTCTCTCTCTCTTTCCTTTTTTTTTTTAAAGTTTTTGGTTTATCATACAATTTTGAATGTTTGGAAAGTCCCTGAAACAGTATTCCTTCCGAATGTAAATTATTAGGGAATTCTTTATCTATTCAGATTTTGGCCACAAATTTTCTATTGCAATTGTCTCATTCATCATTGCAAATTGGTTTCGAAGTGTCCACTTTGATGTACTCAAACTTACCGCACATGGTAAACAAAACTGAAAAATAGTATGATGGTTGACGACTTGGATTTACAGATTCTGGAAACTGTGGTTGGCATGTAGAATGATTTAATTAGTTTAGTCAAATATTCATATGTTATGTTCATTCACTAATATTTGATGCTTTTCTGTTTGTAACTTTACCTGTGATTCAGTATGTGCTTTAATTTATTTAAGCTAACTAGTGGAATTTTATATGTATCGAGGAGTTGCTTGATATTTTCCATATCTGCTTGATGGTGATGATATTAGAATGACCTATAAATGGTTAACCTAAACAATTTCACAGAGTGGCCAACTTTGCGTACGTTGTTTTTAGCAAAAAGACCTTATGAATATACAGTTTTATTGCACCTCCAGATTTACATCTTCCGGAATGTATGCAATCAAGAAAATATTAAAACCAAATGTCAATATTTCTTCACAACACTGATAAATGGGTACATTTATGTGGAAATTGGTTTCTGAAAGAAGCTTGTACGTCCTTATGGTGAATAATAATTGTGTTTCTGTCCTGGTTGAATTAGTATGTGCTACCTTCCATTAGATTTATGGGCCATAAAACTTGCAGAATTATGCATCACTGAGAAAATTGGATTTTCCAACTGTAGTTGACTTTTTTTTTCTTTTTTTTCTTTTTTCTTCTGGGGAGGTTTGTGATTTCAGCAACAGTTGTTTAGTTATACCAAAGGGTGGTTGCATTTATATTTCCAGTGACTTCCTTCACCCATTTGGAAAACTGGAGAAAAGCTATGAAATCAGTTTGATTCATACCATAGATAAGTTTTCTGTTTCAATTTTATCAGAAACAGCTCAAAATGTAAATTAGTATGCATTTTCAGTTTCTTGGGATAAAGAAAATGAAGATTGAATGATGTCTCCTTAAAATTGCCTCTTGCAAAAATAATCTCGCTCTACACTTCCTGCATCTCTCTCCCCGTTTAAGACAAATGACATTGCAGAGTATATTTTTGTTACTCCTGTTCTCAGATGGTATAACCATACAAACATATTTTCTTTCTTGAAAGGCAGTTGTTTTTATGATATTTGTGCTTTTTTCTTTTTTCAGGCCAAAATTAAAGAAGCTATGTTGATTGAAAGACTTAAGCGATATGAGGTTCCAAAAGTTCAAGGTCCTATTGTTGAACCAGTCAATCTGACGGGAGAGGAACGTTTTTTCATGAAGAAAATGGCCCAAAAGAAGTCTAATTATGTGCCAATTGGGAGAAGAGGAATTTTTGGAGGTGTAATTCTTAATATGCACATGCATTGGAAAAAGCATGAAACCGTAAAGGTAATCTGCAATTCTTCTAAACCTGGCCAAGTGCATGATTATGCACAAGAAATTGCCAGACTGAGTGGTGGGATCCCAATTCAGATAATTGGAAACGATACCATAATATTTTATCGGGGAAAAGACTACGTGCAGCCAGAGGTTATGTCACCCATAGATACACTGTCCAAGAAAAGGGTGAGTCCTCTCAAATTCCAATCTTCAGCAATGATTCTATTATGTACATGGTGGCCCGCTTACAACTAGTTTATTGCATTTATACTTCATTATTCTTTCCTGGAAGTTTCTCTACTAGCAGTTCTAAGCAAAATGTACAAATGCATTCCCTTTTCAATTAGAGCCATATCTAGTTAGAGATTATCTGGACTTACTAAATCTTCTTTGATTATGCTCTTTATTTGTCTCCTTGTTAAGAAGCTTTTCTTTGTAAATGCTTACCAGTATTATTAGAGAAGCATGTTCTATTTTCCAAATTGGAGCTGTACGGTTTGCAGTACCAATTCTCTAAAGGACTTTTTCTCCATAAGAGAAATGATATGTTGATTAAAAGAGCTTCAAGCCAATTTTTTGTCTTCCATGTTCGTTTTCTCCTTCTCCATATTTTTTTTTACTGTTCTTTTGACTTCGAAATTTTTTTTGCATAAAGTATTTCTTTGTGGGGGTGCTTGATTGCTTTCCTTCGAAATATGTAAAACTTAATTGTGCAGTCCTCAGAACTTAATTACTCTGCTTCGTGTTCACACAGGCTTTAGAAAAATCCAAGTATGAGCAATCACTAGAGTCCGTGCGACGATTCATTGCCGTTGCTGAGAAGGAACTGGAGCTATATTATAGGCACATTGCACTTTATGGTGACCCAAATGACAGGAATCCCATTTCAGTTTTGGACGGTCCAAGAAAAGGCACCCAGGAATTGGGGAAACCTAAAGAATTTGAAAAGGAGAAAAGGGTTGCTTGTGGAAATGATTGCTTTTCGACAGGTCTTATAGAGATGGAAGCTGATTCCACGGAATACGAACACTCTGAGATTGATGATTCTGATGGTTTTGACAATGAAGGCTTATCAACAAGAGAATCAGATTCTGAACTTACTGATAACGAGTTTGATTCTGATTCTGATTTGGATGATCAAGAAAACTCTTCGAGGACGCAAGAGAAGTCCACTAGGATAGTTCATTCATCAACTTCGGTTAAAATGAATGAGACTTTGACAATCAATGATTTTGATAGACGTTGAAATAAAATATGGTCCACTTTTCAAAAAAAAAAAAAATGGTCTGGAAATTCGTTATTTTCTTTTCAGTTTATTTTTTCCCTCCTATTATTTGGATTGCTGAGCTAAAAGCTCTCTACAACTCTTAGCTCTTGTGCGTTTTGCTTTGATCACATTTAAGTTCATGGTATGCACAAAAACACTGGCTTCGATGGAAATATCGGTACTTAAAATTTAAGAAAATATTGGAGAAAATATTGATATTGGTGGAAATTTAAGGAAAAAAATAAAAATTAATGGAAATTTTATGTAAAATATAAAAAAAAATTAAAAATTTATCATAATTTAAAATCTTAAACAATTACTACATTCATTATAAATACATGAATGTAATACGTGGATTGAGTAGGGAAAAAAAAAAAACGAGATGAAAGAAATAGATATAAGTAGTAGAATTAGAACTATTAAAAACAAGTCATTTATATAGTTTCCCTAAAGGATATGAATGATATTGATAGTTTGAAAATATAGGTTGTAATGTATTTATGTATTGTGTATTAGATGTGTAAAAAGTTGTAAAATTATTCTACTCTAAAAAATTCTCAAAAATTGTAAACTTCTATTTTGTTTTTTCGATCCCGAAATTTCTCGAAAGTTTAAAAAAATTACACTATGAATTCCCCATATAAGATATTTTTACCAGAATTTCACCGATATTTCTTCAAAAATTTTCCGAAAAATCTTTTCCCATGAAAGATATATCGGCACTTCCAAATTTTTGAAATTATGGTGAACTTTAGTGAAATTTTTGTCCTAGCACTATGCATGTGTGAAGGATTCCCACTTTACAAGGTATGGAGGCTAAACAAAACAAAAATGTGGGACCAGAAAATTTTCTCTCTTTTTTCAGTTGTGTTTGCCTAATTTGCCAAAAACTGGTTGGTTTTTGGGGTTTTTTTTTTTTTTTTTTGGGGGAATTTTTCGACTTCTGAGTTTCCAGAGTGTCAATGACGTTTTTGTTCATTTAAGTTTTTGATTGATTTTATTTGAAGACATAACCAATAAAATTTAAAAAGAAAATGTCAAGATAATTCAGTTCATAATTTCCAACCCAAGGAAACATAGCACGATCTAAGTTGAGTATAGGACTAAATACTCTAAATTTTATTCACATTAAGAAATAGTATTCCTACTTTTCGTTATTATTGGTTTTCTTGTTATTGAACGCAACGAAACCATCTATGAGTTTGTGCTAATGTCACGTGATGTTACATCGTACATCTTGGATACGAATACGATCTAATGACGTTCCGCCTGACCCTGGCCCCCGGCCCCTTAGGTAGGTTCTCAATCTTAATTCTTAACATTTGAAAGGCACGTGAACTGGCTCGTGCCTTGCATTATTCCAGATTTGCATGCGATCCAATTATGTTACCTCTTGTCCGTAATCCAGAAAATGGTACGTCCAATATATATATATATATATTTGATGGGTAACTTTAATTTTCACATGACACGAGAATAATAGTCGAAAATGACAAACTAAAATGGTTTGGAAGACAAGTTTAATTTCTTTGTTAATTCCGGGTGCATCGACACATATATGTAACACAAATAATGGATGTGTGTTGTATAAAAAAAGTTTTAATCAAAGAGAATTTTGTATGAATACGACAGGACACAAAAATGTCATATTTCTTGTTCTTTAACGCTTAATACTATGTTAATCCATTTTAAAAATATGTATATGTGTTTATTTGATCTAATTAATCCATAGTTACGTCAATAGGTCACAATTTAGGAGACACTTAGGGATTGTTTGGCATCATAACTAAAAAATAGTTTTCGTTTTTAAAAACAGAAAACTGTTTTTTGATAATAAATAAGGTTGTTTGGCATTGTTCTCTGAAAATAATTTTTAAAAACAGAGTTAAAAGAAAACAGAAAATTCAGAAAACAACAAAATATTGTTTTCAAAATATTTTCTTAATTTTTTTCCCTTAAAAAAAAAAACTCATTCTTTCACATAACTTTCATATACACGATCTCTCTTAACTTTCTCTCTCATCACTTTCTCTTTCCTCATTCTCTCTCATCATTTTCTCTCACATCATTTTATTCCATCACTTTCTCTCACATCATTTTTTATCCATTCATTTTTTTAGTCACATTATCTCTCATTATTCTCTATTACTACTTTATTTTTTATGACTTTTAATATCTTTATTCTATCTCTCTATATATTTTTATGACTTTTTATATCTTTAAACTATCTCCCTATGTATTTTTATTACTTTCTCTATCTTTCTTGTGTGTTTTTATTAGTTTTTCTCTTTTCTACCTTTCTTAGCACTTTTTATTTCCTCATTCTCTCTTATTACTTTCTCTCTTTATTATCTTTTATTATATTTTTTCTTATGACTTTCTCTCCATTTATTCCCTTATTTGAATTTATCACTCGTCACTCTCTCTTGACTTTTTCTCTCTAAATATTTTTTTAATACAAAATACGATATTTTTATATTCATCTAATTTTTTTTCTTAAAATTAGTTTTCAGAAAATATTTGCCAAATACCCGTTATTTTCTGAAAAACATCATAAAACAGTTTTTATTCTCATTTCTGAAAACACAACTCTGAAAACAGAAAACAAAAAATAATATCAAAACAAGCCCTTAGTTACTCAGGAAAAAAAAAGCATGAGACACTATTAAAAAGGCACATGCCATATCGTGTCATACTACTCGATTATTAATTGTGTTCATTTTAAAATTTTTGACACATTTTTATTATTCAATCACGTTTGTGTTATTATGCTATGTCATAAATCTACTAGAAACGATACGATAACACAAATTTTCCACCTAGGTAGTGGAATCACTATGAATAAAGGCTTTTGATATAGAATGGCACAAATACAAAGCAAAATACACAACGATTTGGTTATAGTTTATATCGTATTAAAGTTTGAAACTGAAAGAACCAAATAGATGCAGACCAATAGTTTGGTGTGGTTTGTGGACCGTGGTTTCGTTATTTAAATTGGAGAAACCAAAACACGAATGCCTTTGTTGTATATGATTGTCTCAAGATCAAGTTCTATACTCCACTTTGAGCTATATCTAAAAAGTATTGCTATAGAGCTCTAGGTGCCATTATCATTAATGGTAGGGGTGCAAAGTGGATTGGGCAGATTAAGCACTTTTTTTTTTTTAAAACCCTTTTAGACCGTCCTTTAAAAGCTTAATCCAAAATTACTCATTGAGATTAGGCTTAAAAGATTCTTTTGGGCAGGTCGGGTTATTTAAGATATAAAACTATGAATTTGTGTATGCAAAAAATATATATGCAATAATATAAGAAAAACACTTTAATTGATTCAATTTGGAAATTCAAAATGTTAACATTTTAAAATTCTAAAATATTTGTAATTTCTACAAACTATTCATTCGGAGTTCAAAAACTAAACTACTAAATTACTATTAGACCCTCCAAACTTGCATAAAGAAACTGTGCTTGATGGCACGACACCATGGCACAAAGATGGCAAACTGTGCATGGGGCATGCACACCTAATGGGGACACACATGCAGTGGGCTAGGCATGCATGTGTAGGCAAGCTAACAGGCTGGTATGCATGTAGGCAAAGCATCAGGCATACTCAGCCGAGTGTGCCAAAGAGGGCTAAAGCGCTCGAATAATATGACATTATTTTTTTTCAATAATTCTTATTTTTTATGTGTGAAAGTATATATTACTATATATTTAGATTTATGGATATTTTTATCTCTTATGATTTTAGATGTATGTGAATTTTATTTATTCTTATTTTTTATGTTATTTTTTCTTTTAGATCTAAAACTTATAAGGTATAAATCTTGAGGATTTTATCCTACCGAAGATTGACTTCTACAAGATATTTGCCACTACTAGTAGAATCAAGACTTATTTGTAGTGGGGGCATAAGGCAATTTTAAAAATATAATAATAGAATAAAAATTAACTAAAACTTTGTAATAATAGTATTGATTTGAAAGGATTTCTATAAAAGAAAAAAAAAATATTTTCTTTGTCTCCAATTTCTCATTCTCATATAGGAATTGTCTTCCTTTCTTATTTTTATGGGGAAAAAAAAAAGATTTAGAATATATATGGAAATTGAATAAATGAGGTTTGAAGGGCATAAATGTAGCAATTTCACATTTAATAGTGAGGATATAGTTATTAAAAAAATATTTCAGTGGGGGCAAATTACAATATAAAAAAAATTTACAAATAATTTTGTTAAGGAAAAAAAAAATTATACAAGGGCCATTTTCCTCGACTCAAGCTCCCTTCCCTCTGCCTCCATCCGTCACAATATCAATGGAAAAAGTTAATTTTGATGGTCAAGAATGATTCAAAAGAGTAAAAAGGATTCTCTCATAAAGCTCTAGTACCCCTTATTAGGTTTGTCCTCCCTGATCGTTAGTAGAATTCAATGGCTTCACTGATTGTTTATGTGCGAAAGAGACACTTCCATTTGTTTCCTTTTCCGGTATGTATGCTTATTATAGTTTAGCAATTGTAGACCGTAGCCATTATGAACTTTGAAAGTATCAAAAGGAGTACGTAGTGCTAATGACATATTTAAGGTAATTCCAATTTTTTATTTTACCGACTAACAATTTTTATTTACTGAACATTGTTTATTGCACACTTTATTATAACAATTATAAGATACAAATTTTACTGAAAAAACAAACAATAAAGTAATTGTTACATCTTTATACGTAAATTTGAGATTATCTATATTTTTTTTTGAGATTATCCATAATTGATACTTGTAGGTTTATTGTTTTAGACCTTTTTAGGTAAAGAACTATTACATTTGGATGATTGTCTACTCTGTGATCTGGGGTATAAGGGTCCGGTCCTTACTTGGAATAATGGATGTGAGGAAAGTGCCAATGTTCGAGAGAGGCTTGATAGGGTAGTTAATTGCTAACCGGGGGTTGAGGGATATTTTTTCTGATGTTGTTGTCTCCCATCTAGAATTTCAGGGTTCCAATCATAAAGCATTGTGTCTTAATCTCTACTGGGGCTGTCAGGCCCCTAATTTATCTCATCATGGTAGAGAATTCCGTTTTGAGTCGTAGTGGCTAAAAAATGAGGAATTTAGAAGTGTTATCCTAGATGGTTGCTTATGTGACTTTGATAGTTTGACCTTGTCTTTTAAAAATGGTTTAAAGTTTTGTGTTTCTTTACTCCAAAACTGAAGCTATAAGAAATTTGGTAACATTTTTCGAAAGATTAAGTAGGTACAAAATAGGCGTAAGAAGTTGTACTGAAGTCACCAATCTGATGAAGTTTGTAACTGGGAAGATAAGGAAGTTGAATAAAGATTTGGAGAAGGTTCTTTTAACTAAAGAGTACTATTGGAGGCAACGGGCTAAAGCTGAGTGGTTGAAAGCAGGTGATGTTAATACCAAAGTTTCCCATAGAAAATCTTCTCAAAGGAGCAGAAAAATGCTATTGTTGATATTGAAGGAGATGATGATAGATAGAAGGATAAATTGAGGAGATTACTCAAGCCATATATTGAAGGCTATTTTAGGGAGATTTTTTCTTCTCGTAGACCTTTTGTTAAGGATTTTAGCCATGTTACTGCTGAGGTTGAGCGTTGTGTTACTGGTGCTATGAATAAGATATTGGTGGTTCCTTTAATGGTGAAGAGATCAAGGCTGTTGTTTTTTATTTAGGATCTACCAAAGCTCCTGGTGAAGATGGCTTCTATGCAATCTTTTACCAGAAAAGTTGGAATATTGTGGGAAGACGTGTTACTAGTCTATACATGAATGTATTCAATAATGGGGAATCTATTGATGATTTAAATAAGACTTATATGGCCTTAATTCCCAAGGTACAAACCCTAAAAAAGTTTTCGTTCGCTTGATAAGTCCTTGTAATATCATTTATAAGGTCATTTAAAGACTGTACAGGTCGTAATCAAGTAATAAAGTGATAAGTATACAGTTGTCGATTCCACGAGAAATTGGGTGTAAAAGTATCGTCAAGTACCGGAATTATCGTGACCTAACTTTATCTAATCAATCAAACTAAATGCTTTTATAAATGAATAAATAAGAAGATAATTATAAATATAAAAATAAAATATGGAAATTTCTATGCATAAATATACTAGGAGATTGAATTCACCTAACCATCAACTATGTCTTTTGATCACCAATTGGATTCCAATCAGTTATTCCCGTTTATAAGCCAAGAACTCGAAAGTATTTCTACTCCCTTTCTCAAGTGCCAAGTGAAATTATTTATAAATCCCCGATTTCAATATTTCTATCCCGAATCAAGAAATTTAAGAATTCATTATGTTCAATGGTTCTTTGATCATAACTTCAAAAGAATTATAAGTTCTCTCAAACTATCTACAAAATCCTAAGTTATACTATCCTATGGTCATATCTAAAATTCCCTCTCTCGAGTGCCGAATTCTAAAAACTTAATCATTAAACTAGTGGCCAATTAATTGAGAAGCATTAAGCATAGAATTGCATAAATAAATTCAAGAATAATATCAAAGAACATATAAAAAATCAAGATATAGAATCATAGTATAAGCTACCTCGTTCTCCGAGCATATAACAACTAGTTCAACATAGGAGAATACATTAATAATTTCAAGAAGAATTTCATATATCCAAATATGTTCATAACTTCAAGCACAATACAAAATTAAAATAAAATTAGGGTGAGAAAGAGGATGAGAAAAACTCATTTGTGGAGGTAGAACTTCAAACTTCAATTCTTCAAGAATCTCTTTCAAGCATCGTCTCCAAGATTTTAGTTCTAAACTTCTTCCTCTCTTTTCTCTTCAACTCTCCATACTTGAAATAGAGACTTAAGAGATGACCTAGTCTTGGTGGAATTTCAACCATTCGATCGGATGGCATCAAGGGCCAAGATTAGCACTAAAAACTCGCTAAAAATACAGTTCAGGAAGAAGGGTAGAGTCGCAGCACTCCCTAGAAAGTGCCGTGGTACTTACGGCTCTAGAAAAGTTACTTCCAGAGAGTGCCGCAGCACTCCTTAGCCAATGCCACGATGCTCCCGGTTATGAAAAATCAGTACAGACAACTTTCTTCCCGAGTGTGTTGTTTCACCGTTTTAGCTTCGTTTTGCCTGATTTTTATTATGTTACGTTCATATCAGACTCAACTTTAATCAAAAGGGTTGAAATACCCATGTTTAGTACCAATTCATCTTGATTCTCATTTACTCACAAAAACTACAAAAATAAAGTAAAAACACATCAACCAACAAAAATACTTGAGAACTTACAATTATTTGAGCTGGATGATACTTGATTTGTGGCTAACAGATTAAAGTTAGTTCAGTCAGATGTGATTTCTATTAACCGAAGTGCTTTTAGACCCCACCACCTTATCTCAGTCGATATTCTATCGTTGCCTATGAGTTGATGCATTCTGTTATGAAGAAATGTATAGGGACAAGTGATAGTTGGTTTTGAAGCTTGACATGAGTAACGTGTACGATCCAGTAGAGTAGGATTTTTGGAGGTTATGATGGACCCGTGGGAATTCTGCGATCAATAGCTTGCTTTGGTGTATGAATGTATATTGACCCGTAGTTTCTCTTTTATTATCAATGAGGTACTTAGAGGGGAGGTTTTTCCTGAAAGTGATCTCAGATAAGGTTGTCTTTGATCTCCTTATTAGTTCCTTATTTGTGCTGAAGGGCTTGTCGACCTTGATCTCTGGATCAGCTTTTTGCAGATAATAGTTTGGTTCTATGTAGAGCTACATAATCTGATTCTGAGGTGATAAAAAGTATCTTAAATGGCTATGAATTGGCCTCGAGACAATTGGTTAATATGAATAAATCTGCTAAAATAACTTTTAGCTCCAATGTCAGTAGAGATGATAGATCTATGATTTAGAATATCTTTTAGGTTGAAGCTAGTTTACCTCATTCGAAGTAAAAAGACCTATTTTATGGGGAAACAAGAGAGCTTCTTTTCAGCATATTAATGAGTGAACTTGGAATAAATTGCAAACATGGCAAGGAAAGTTTTTTTTCCCCCTTCTATTGGAGGCAAAAAAGTTCTAAGAAAAGCAGTGGCCATGGCTATTCTTACTTATGCCATGGATATTTTAAGTTTCTTATTTCTTTGTTTCATGAAATGCATGCAATGATTACTAGATTTTGGTGGGGTGGTTAGGAGGACAAGAAGACTTTACATTGGTGGAGTTGGGAGCATTTGTGTAGGGGACCAAAGAAAGAGAAGGGACAGGGTTTCCGTAATTTTCAGGCTTTTACCAAGGCTCCGGTTACAAAATAAGGTTGGATAATTATCAAAAATCCTACTTCGCAAGTGGGACAGGTTCTAAAGGCAAAGTATATTCCTCGTTATTTTCTCGAAACCCAAACTGGCAGCTCTTCGTTTTTGTCTAGCGTAGTATTATTTGGGGAAAAGAAACCCTTAACTTAGGGTTAAGATGAAGAATTGAGAATAGGAAATGAGTTAATCTTTTCTTGGACCCTTGGCTACCCTTCCTAAAATTTTTAAGCCTATTACTCTAAGTAATGCAGTCATGATGAATTAAAAAGTTGAAGATATTTTGGTGGACACTCCTATCAGGCGGAATGAAGAGCTGATTATAAATAGTTTTTGAAAGATTGATGTTAATTGTATTCTTAGCATCCCATTGAGCCACTCGGATAAGGTGGATGAACTTTTTTGGCACTTTGATTTTAAAAGTATTTATAAGGTTAAATTGTGTAATGAGGCATTTATGGAGGAAGTTCATGATGGTATTTCTTCATCTTTGACAAGTGATACGAAATGGTGGCTTTAATTTGTAGGTTGAATATTCCTAGCAAAGTAAGATATTTGTGTGAAGATACCTTAATGATATTATACCTTCTTTTGGTAGTTTATATTGACGAGAGATTCAATGCTCAACTACTTATAAAATATGTGGTCGTGGTTTTGAATCTCCTTTGCATGCTCTTATACATTGTGACTTCTCTTTGGCGGTTTGGGCTCTCACTCCTTGGTGGTGCATTATTCAAGGTTTTAGTGGATAATATAGAGGGTATCCTTCTTTTATTGCAATAATTTAAGCTTTCTAAGGATGAGTATAAACCTAGTATTCTAGTGTTATGGCTTTTGTGGCGTGATAGGAATAATTTTGTGCACGGCCAAATATTTAAAACTCCTGAAGCAATTGTGGATGATGCTAGCGCATGGCTTTTTGAAATCTAGAAAGCTAAACAATGGATTGAGTTGGAGTCCAGTCCCAATAATGTGCCAAAGCTCTAGTTATGGAGAGCTAGCTCCAGAGGAAGGATGTCTTAGGATGAATGTTGACGCCGCTTTGTTCCTGGAGTAGGATTATATTGGAGTGGCACTTTGATTATTAGAGACCATGGAGGAGTCCTATGTTGGCTGTTGTGGTCAAACGAATCCCTGGTTTGTTCTCTCCATCTTGTTCTTGAGTTACATGCTATTAGGGAGGGTCTATTTTTTGTAAGAGAATGAGGGTTTAACATTCACGTGGTAGAAAATGATTCTTTAAATGCTGTTAAATTGGTCAACTCTCGAAGTGGTTTTTATTCTGAAGAACTTTTAGCTAGTGATATTCGGTTACTATTGAGTGATGGTGGCAGTGGTTTTTGTTGTTTCTTTTCTCGGTTAGGAAATGAGGCAGCTCGTACATTTGCCAGAAGTTATTTTTCAGTTTATAATCTTTTTTTACTGATTTAGAGAAATTCCTTTTTTTTCGTTTTCTTTTTTTTTCGTTTTTTTTTTCCTTTATTGCTCATATTGTAGCAAACGAATCATCTAAATAAAGAATTTCCATCTTTGACTTCCAAAAAGAATAAATAAAAAATAAAAAAGAGAAGAAGGTGAAACATATATGTCATTGATATATATATTTTTTGAGCAAAGCCATTGACTTTATATTGTCCTCCTATTTTGCCGTTGAAAAGAAACATAAGATTAGCGTACTAAATACTATATTAGTCCCTTAAAAAAAGGAAAAAATTGGTCACTGAACGTTTTTAAAGTGACAATTTCATCTAAATTACTAACATCTTAGGATTTTGGAATTAAGGAACCACACTACTATTCAAGTTTAAAGCTAAAAATTCCAATTTTTTTAGTTGAGAATTTTAGAAACAAGAAGTCCTAAATTGAATTTCAAGAGAAGATTAATTAAGGAAATTATAAGAAGAAAACAAACGGTATTGGAAGCTAAAATTTGAAATTTTCATTTCTTAATTTATTCAGTTTGTGCTTTTATTTTTGTATTTTTCAAAGTAAGCACGTGATATACATACGAGAATTTTGTCTAAAATTTAAAGTTATTAGTATTTTGGTGTAGGTGCAATGAAAGAACACTACTTTCGGTGCTATATAATATATATGAAAGGATATAACTCTAGGTTAGTATTGTGCAATTGGAAATGATGCAATGAAAAAATGCAATTTTTGGTAGGTGCTTATTCATTTGAAATGGTGCAATGGAAAGATACAATGATTGTGAAAGAGTGTAATTAAGTACGTAAATAAAGAGCAATGCCATGTTCATAGTGCTTACAAGATTAGTGTTAGGGTTTATGCCCTAAAAGTATGTATATTTTGGATATTTGCTGAATTAATAAAATGATATTTTTCTATTTGAATTTGTGCATAATTGGTATGTCTTTAAATATCAGAAAATTCTTAGTTTATTTATGTGACCAAAAATTTAGTATATAAGTGTTATATACATGAGGATTAAATTTATGGATAATAAACTAAATATAGTCCATAATAATTAATTAAAGTTTGGGATCTTTAATTAAATATTATTAGTACGGTCCATTAACATTGAGAATGTAATAGTCTTATCCAGACTATTGATGTGTTGACATCACAATGGAGGTACTTTATATAATTCGATTATATAGGACAGGACCAGACATGATTTGAATCTCACATAAATTCTGTTAACTGTTGAGAGTTCAAATAATGTCAATAGATGATCATATGTAAATCAATCTTAACCCTGAGTAGTTATAGACTCCTATTTATAACATTATGTTCTTTGACATACTTGTTAAAGATTTATTTTTTAAACAGATCGAAATACTTGTATCTTGGGAGCATGATGAGATGAGTAGCTGGAAATGTAACTTACAGATATGGAATCCATTCCTTCCATTAGGAAGTTAGAAAGATGATTCCCTTGTGTATTGATTCATGACTTGAACAGTTTGAGTACTCAATTTATAATAGATTTATAAATTAATTGTTCATTAGAGAATCAATGGTACACAAGGATAAAGATGTAATTGGAGAGGTAAACGGAACTTGACCTAGCTCCAATTATGAATTGTCTATAGAGGATTGAACTACATGTAATGATTAAATCGATGGACTGCTCGTTGTTTTCTGAGTAAATTAATTCTGTAATTTCAAGAGTGCAATTCCAGATTTTTAGTGGAGTAATACTGGAATTAATAAATTAGACAAATTAATTAAAGAGTTTAATTAATTGTCATAATTTATTAGAACTTGAATTACAGGTCCATAGGTCCCCAATTCCACCTCTTACAAACACTGTACTGGATATTACATTATTTCTGTTACTGCACACTTTGTGTAGATAAATAGTTTATCTATATGTAATTAATAATTGTTATTAATTAATTAATTAATTTTGAATTAATTAATTTAAATTTATGGAGGGGTAAGTTTCCTAATTTGTTTAAATTTTGAATTTAAAAATATCTAATTATGAGATAATTAGATAAATAGAAATTGGGAAACTGACTGAATTTTTCTTATTTAGATATATATATATATATTAATTAAGGGGATGGTTACGGTAGGGGCGTCCCTACATAGGGTCATGCCTTAATTGTCGTTGGATGTGAATTTGTGGGGAATAACGAGAATCTGTGGAGAATCTATTTATATACAGATTCCCATCCAACGGTGAATAGACAGGGCCCTACGTAGGGGCGCCCCTACTGTAGACGCGCCCATTAATTAATTAGATTAATTAATTTAAAATATATATATATTTCACGTTTCTTTTTTAAACAAACGCACAGTATGTTAAAAGAAGTTTACGGCCAAAGTTTTATATATATATATATATATTAATTTGATTAATATAATTATTTATTAAATAGTTTAATAAATAGATATATATATATATAAAGGAAATCCTAGTAGAATAAGGATAGGAGATACACCGCATATTATTATATATATAGAGCCTCCATAAACTAGAGAAAAAGAAGAGTGTCTTCCTATTCTCTGTAGAACAAACTCTTACGATCTCATGTGTTGAGAAAATTACAAGTGCCTAAAGTGTGAGTTTTAAGAAATTGTACGCAACGCCCACACGTTCATCCAGTTGTGCTTGAGGCTTGGATTGGAAGATCGTGGTTTAGAAGACAATAAAGCTAGGATCCGCTGATAGGCTACAAGAGGTATTAGATCTATTCTCTTTGTGTGTTCCTATTTGCTATAAATTAATACTATGCACTCATATAGTCAATTGTTTTGAGAAAATTTTTGAATGTTCCTGGGCCAATCTTCCGCTGCGAAAATCGTTTTTAGTTCCAACAATTAGTTCTGAATTGACTTTACAGACTATTACCTAAATGAACTGGACATGAGGCGATCTATCAACATTATTTATTGCTCGTACTATTTTGTAGAATGCCATCATATCACATTATTCAATTTCTTTTTCAAATAATTATCTCCACTATTCATTGCGGAACTTGTAAGAGAGTATTATCTCAAAAAATAATAAATAAATAAATAAATAAATAAAAATAAAAAAAACTTGCAGCTTATTTACGTACGTACCAGTTCCCTTTAAAGGAAGGGTGAATCTTATTTTAATGAATTTCACCTAGAAATACTGATGTAACACCCGAAACAGAAATTAAACATTAAGAACATATATAGACATGTAATATCATATAACATGATATTATATTGGCAGCTCCATAATATAACATGATTGGTCCAAAACCGCTTTCGAATTCGAAAATGCAAATAATCTGTAAGATATTATAAACCACTGACAACTTCTTCAACCAAAAGCTTCGATTAAACTGAAAACGACGTAGATATTTTCTCCAAAAAAATAAAACTTAGATATTGTTAAACATAAATCACAAGTCCTCCAACGATATTATCAGTCCAAAAAAGAAGAAAAAAAAAGTTCATAATTATTTCTTAGGTTGTAAAAACCAGTCCATGACTCACTGCTCTCTCTTTCTCTTTAAATTCTTTACCCAGAAAATGCTTCATGTTGTATCCAAGTGGCAGAGCCAAGGGAACAAGTGGGGCTATTGTCCCCCCTAAAATTTTTTCAATTTATTTTTTAGCACTGTTTGACATTTTATTTTCTATTTGGCTCCCATTGAAATTTTATTTCTAATTTTATCCCTTTTTTTAATATGTGAGATATTATTGTCATTATATAAATACCCCTTCAATTGTTTATTTCATAGTTTAGTACAATATAATATTTTATTCTATTTTGGTCCTATTGAGATTTTTATTTATAGTTTTATTCCTATATAAGATATGAATTATCACTTTTCTTTTTCCCCAATTTAAGACTCATTTAATTTTTAACTTTTATTTTCAATTCAATTTTCTAAACTAAAATTGAGAGGGGGAAATTGGGATTGGGAAAAATTTTCATTGTTTTCGATAATTCCAACTCTGTATGCTAGTGTGTATTATATCTTTTATACTTATCTTTTTTTAATTAAAATTTTGATTAGTTTGTAGTTTGTATGTTTATAAAGATTTTATAGATCTAAGATTATATTTTTGATAATATGACACTCATTCATAATGAGATTATTTTAAGATATGAAAATTGGTTGAGCATATTCTATTATCATTTAGGGACACTATTAAAAAAAATTATTTTCGCCCCTCTACCACTAGTTGTATCATTCGGGAATTCTCCCTAAATTGTATCACTTGTCATTAAAAAAAACCCCTAGCCCTTTCTAACCAAAATCTTACGAATAATGATAGAAACACCAAAATTTTACGCTAACACTAAATAATGTGGCATATATTTTAACTATGTCTTATTTTAATGTGGAATTATACTATTTAATTATGTAGTTAAAAATAATATTACATCATTAGTGTAAACTATTTGGGGAAGATTTTGATGTCCTAATCTTTATATGATAGTTAACGTGGTTCAAATAATCGACGTCATACAACTACGAATGGGGTTAAAAAAATTGATTAGTTTGAAAAAAATAAAAATCCTCACATCTCAAGTCTCACCTATATAATTGGCTAACAAATTCTAATTGGTTGGTCCTCTGCTATAGTACTCCTGCACCAACCTCCCGATCAAATCATTAAGTTGGTTTGAAAAACAACAAATCTTCTCATTTTCCACGTGACTAGACATCTACTGTGTCCTCCTATGTACGCATAACCAACTGTATCATATAATTGATTCTATATATATATGGTTGCCAATCCAGTAGGGTTTTTTTTTTTTTTTTTTTTATCTATGTGTAAGTTTTCTTTTTTTTTTTTGCCATTAGATTATCATTTAAAAGTGATCCAATAGCTAAAATAAAGTGCATAAAAAGACGTGCATATTAATGTTTTTTCTCTCTCCTACTTTTTAATATATAAAAATGTGCAAAAAAAATTTCCATTGACCAAATTGATACCTATGCATAGGTAAAAAAAAAAAAAATACCTACTGGATTGGTGCCCTATATGTATATATATATGGACTACTAAAAGGTTCCTCAAATGGATTTGTATTAAAAATTGAGGTTATCCCTCAAAATACAATCACGAATAAAAGTGGGAAGGTTATCCCAATCACCAAAGATAATACCATTAGAACCTACACCAAAACGAGCTAGAGTGTAGGCTGTTATGTTTTCTATTTTTAGAACATAGCAGGATATATCACCTCTAACTAATGGTAACAGAGAAACAATATCAGAAATAATAGCTCTTCCAATCTATTCACAATTGTTGAGTTGATGGCCTGTACCACCATTAGAGAATAATTGATTCTATATTTTAGTTAAAGAAATCGGCATTAAGATTAAAATGATAAGTTTACTATCGGCTCGTTTGGTACATATGACTAGATTGGATTAGATTAGACTAATAATTAGGATTGGACTGGACTGGACTAGATTGGACTATTTAGTATTGTACTGTATTTGGTGTGACTCAAGATTAGAGTATAAATACATAATAAAAATTTTATTAATGTAGTTTTCATGATACTTTTTTTATGAAATAAGAAGATAAATATTTCATAAATTGGAGAGAGAAAATTAAACAATAATAAAATAAAATAAAAAATAAAATAATTTTTTAATAATTATTTTATGTTTATTTTTAAAAAATAGAATGGGATATGTATTTTTTTATTTAAGAATAGACAAAAGATAAAAAAATATTTTATCCAGAAAAAAATTTTTTGCAAAAAAAAAAAAATTCATGGTTCTTGGGACTAAATAAACCTAAGTTGTAAGTGAGACTATTTAGTCCCAAGGGAGGGGTACTATTTTGAAGATTGGACTATTTTATCCAGTCTACCAAAAGACCCAAACTCTTTAGTCTAGTCCATTCCCATTGTCTTGCCCGGGGCCTATATCTCTCAAACGTGTGTATATATATAACACCAATATGATAGGTATTTTTTTATGAGCAATACTATGGGCACCAATAGTGCAAGCACTACAATAATGTGTCAATCTATTGTTGAATGATTTTAATTAATAAATGTGAAAATTAGAGAATACATGGCATATAAAAGAATAATATCAAATATACGGTGCTCCTACTATAATATATTTTCATACGTTATTTTTTTTCAGAAATACCACAGCTTCCTCTTCCTCTCTTTTTCTCGCTTTATCTTTTCAATTCAATAAGTTGGGTTGACGCGGAAGACAAGCTGAGGATGTCGATGATAAAGCCGATGAGCTACAGCAGCTTCGGAGTCCTCCAAGCTCGTCGACGGACTGGCCCCGAATCGTACTGACTCGATTTTTGATTGCCATGGATTCGCTCCAAGCTAGCTATTTGTGGATCTGATTGCCATGGATACTGGGTTTCAAGCTTCAAAATTACCAACTCCAAGAGGGGGATTACATCGTATATGAGAAGTTAGATTTAGGGGTAAGGGTTCTTTTGATCTATGAATTTGTAATTTGGGTAATAAGGCTTTTGTTCTTTTAATTGATTATTTGGGTTAGAGATTTTGCACATATGCTATGTACAGTTAGCCTAGATATGAGATTTTACTATTTTTTTCATGTTAAATTTAATGAAATATATTTTAAGTGATGTTTATGCTTAATTTAGAGAAGCATGATTTAGGTATGCGTGCTTGTAGTGTTTTTTTTCTTTGCTTTACAGAGTAATTATGATTTATAAATCGTTAGTATTTGCTCAACTTAATCAGCTAAGCAAACTCTTGTTATTCTAAATTATTAAAAGAATAAATTCTGCTACTCAGTTGCTGAGACTTTATTTTGCGTATTAAGAGACAGTTGGAGTTTAATGCAAGTATAGTTATTGGACCCCATAATATTAGAAGATAGTGAGTGTGTAATATGGATGGTATCTTATTTGTAAGCCCACGAGTCTGGTTATATTTGACGACTTCACAGCCTCAAACTACATTTTTCATCTTTCACCAATGCTTTGTTGTTCTCATGATGTGACTCTTGTGTATTAAGTATATATTTTCTAATGTTTTTTGTTTCTTTTGTCTATGTATATATTTTGATCGTATTTGATATTTTAATTTTTTTTTTTTTTGTTATCTCACTGAACACACTTATTTCACCAACAGTTAATGATCTTAAATGTGTGATCAACCAAATGCCTTGACCAATTTGAGCGTATTATTTAGATATATTCCTTTCAAAATTACTTTTGTTGTCACTTTGACTAATTTTTCCTCTTGTTGTATAGTTTCATGTTGTTGGGTTCTTTTATGGATTGAAGTTATTCTTGAAGATATAAAACCATATTTAAGAAAGAAAAGTAACTAGTTTATGATAATTGGTAACCAATATTGATAGTAACTGATAACCAATCTGGTTACTAGTAACTAATTACAAATCTTTGTAACACGTTATATCTTTGAAAACTAATAACCAAATTGGCAGTTAATAACTAAATTGGTTATTGATAAACAAAGTAACTAACCAAATTATTTAATGGTAACCAGAAACTAGAAACTGGAAACTAGAGGCTAATTTGGCAGTTACAGGACTAGTAACCAAAAACCAGTGACTAATAATAATAACTAGATGAATTACTAATGAACAAAGTAACTAATAATCAATTTATTTAATAGTAACAAGAAGCTAGAGACTAATTTGATAGTTATTAGTAACCAATAAAAGTAACTAGATTGGTCACTGATGAACAAAGTAACTATTAACCAAATTATTTAATGGTAACTATAAACTAGAGGCCAATTTGGCAATTACAAGACTAGTAACCAGAAACCAGTAACCAATAACGATAACTAGATTAGTTATTGATGAACAAAATAACTAGTAACTAAATTATTTAATGGTAACCAGAAACTAGAGGCTAATTTTACAGTTACAATACTAGTGACCAGAAATCAGTAACTAATAACAGTAACTGGATTAGTTACTGATTAACAAAGTAACTAGTAATCAATTTATTTAATGGTAACAAAAAACTAGAGACTAATTTGGCAGTTACTAGTAACCAATAAAAGTAACTAGATTGGTTACTGATGAATAAAGTAACTAGTAACTAAATTATTTAATGGTAATTGTAAACTAGAGCCCATATTATGGCAATTACAAGGCTAGTAACCAGAAATTAGTAACCAATAACGATAACTAGATTGGTTATTGATGAACAAAAAAATTAGTAACCAAAATTATTTCATGGTAACCAGAAACTAGAGGGTAATTTGGCAGTTACAAGACTAGTAACCAGAAACCAACAATGGTAACTAAATTGGTTAATAATGAACAAAGTAACTAGTAACCAAATTATTTAATGGTAACAAGAAACTAGAAACAAAAAACTAGAGGCTAATTTGGTAGTTACAAAACTAGTAACTAGAAACCAGTGACCAGTAGCTAATAACGGTAACTCGATTGGTTACTGATGAACAAAGTAACTAGTAACCAAATTATCTAATGATAACCAGAAACTAGAAACTGGAATCTAAAGGCTAATTTGGCAGTTACAAAATTAGTAACCAGAAACCAGTAACCAATAATCTAACGACTTCTCATTTTCCATAATAATAACTGAAAAGTCAATAAAAAAACTTATAAAAATGAAAGGAAAAAAGAATAAAAATATAGTAAAAAGAAAAAAAAAGAAATGGGAGAAACAACTAAAAAAAAAAAAAAAAAAAGAAAAGAAAGTTAAACATAGAAAAATGGAAGAGCAAAGTTGAAGAAGGGAAATAGACAAAAGGAAAAAGGAAAAAAGAAAAAACTAAAATTTGAAAAAGAAAATAAAAAAAAAAAGATTAAGGTGATGGGATTCGAACCATTGACCTGGAGGAGGAATGAGTAAGTGTTGGCAAAGTTAAACCACAAAACTAACTTATCTTATTGCTTACACGTCAAGTTTTTTTAATATCCGTGTTTTTCACATTGTTTTTGCAAAAATGACAGCCACATCCCGTATGTAAATGAATTATTTAAGGGCACCGTATGTTTGTAATTTATTTTTCTTTTAACCGAAAAAGCCTTAAAAACCCTTAATAAATTAGGTTTTATATGGGTCCTGCCTGAGTTATAATTATAATTAGTCGGTGATAGACTAACACATCATGGGCGCTGGTGCCCATAACTATTTTTTTATAGGTGTTATTTTGCTCAATTAAAATTTATCACGAATGTTTTTTTTATGGTAGAAGGCAAAGAGAGAAAATTCATCATGTACGTCTTTTTATAGTAAAATATAGAGAGAGAAAAAATATATTAAATAATGTGTATTTATTATTTTTTTATTATTTTCTAACTGCTCAAATTATGGTAATCCTTAGATAATAATCAACAGGTAAAAAAAATACCTATAAATAGCTATAAAAAAAATACCTAATGAATTATGACCTATATATATATATATCGAATTTATGATTTTATTCATTAATTATTTTTTAGGAAACGAACTTCATATTTTGATTCTAAAATATATATCACTCGATTGTAACACTTTACAGTAGCAAATCAAAATCTATTTTTAAAATTTGATTCCTCCAACGTTCCCGCTCTGGTCAATTGAGAAAATTCTACGTCTTAATTTATTTATTTATCTTGCCTTATGGTTAAAAAGAGCATAAGTTCCAAAATTTTGATATATTCTCTATTTTCAATAATATCTTTCTTCTTATCATGCATACTAATTATTCCTTATTTAGTCTTGTCTAATCTTCTTTTGTTGATTCTGCCCCTCGAATTAATTAAGTCGGAGATGGGCAAAAGGAAGACAAAGGAATAGGAACTTCAGTCTTGCTCAGCTCCTGACTTTATATAAGTTGTTCTAAATAATAATAAGATTACATATGTATATACAGTTATATTTCGTATATACAATTACACATACATCACTTGTAAAGTGAGGTTGTAAGGATAGTACGACGTCGCTTTTTAAATAATGTCATTCTCATTGCCCATTAACGTTGCTTTTTAAAGCGACTCAAATGTCAACTCCTTTCCACGTCGTGCTGACCTAATAAAGTGACGTGAAAAAAAAAATGGCGGCTTTTCCCTTCTGTAATAGTAATTTTGAATTAAAAGAAATTTCAATAAAAATTGAATTAAAAAGGTTTAATTTGAATATGAGCTTAAGTGCAAAAGTTTTATAAAACCAAAGTTTATATTGCAATTTTAGAGGACTTATTCGAAGGGAAACCTAAAACTAGGGTTTAAGAGCAAGTTGGGATTTAATAACACCCATTTCAGACCTGCCACTTGGCAAAAGACCCCAAAGTTTCAAAAATTCCTAAATTACCCCCTTCTGTCCACACACACTCTCTCGCACTCACTTATTATTGCCCTTATCGGAAGTTGACTGCGGTTGCTCATTGCTGCCTGTTAGGGCACATATTGTTCCCCTGACAAACAAACTTGTTTTTGGAATATTTTTATTATTTTGGCATCTTATTGGATATTGGTCTTGAATTTCAATTTTGTTTTGAGTAATTACTAGTGACTTAATTGTAAATATTACAAATTGGTAATTTTACTCAATTGTCTATTCGTAATGTTTTTCAGGAAGAAGGAAAACTTGATAGTTTCCCATTTGTAATTTCCAAATTGATTCTAATCACACATTATCATATGTTTAGTTAGTCAAGTCACTCTACTATGATTTTTTAGTATTTATTTACTAAATCTAAGAAGGATACAGTAAGGGTAATGAGTAGTTTACCCGATTTTCCCCCTAAAATAGTTGATACTGTTGTAACAACAATGACAAAATGAGAAAACTTAACCTTTAGCTCAATTAACATGTGAGATCTATTTACATATACTCCAGCGTTCTTATTAAAAGTGTGTGCGATATTTTTAACGACTTTAATGCAGGAACATATTACCCCAAACCTTAGTTTCCTATAGATTGTGTTTTTTCCTATATACACTCTATTGTTGCAACAATAGAGTTCTTGATTTGGTAATAAATTAGATTTTGCTTATTAATGGTTGAGTAAATGGAGGATTTCATCCGGTCTTACTCTTTTCTACAAAGTGGGGAAGCAAGGCATGTTTACAAAGGCTTAAGAGTTATGAAGACTAAGTTTGCCCAAACTAAGTGAAAGAGAAAGCTTTTGTATAAGGGTTTTTGGTTGTGAGTTTTTATGTATACCATTCATGTTCTTAGAGTGATAGCTCTAAGAAATCTTTGGATTTGAGAGTAATTAAGTTCTTCAGGAAAAGAACTGAATATATTCGGGAGAAGATAGGTTCTAAGTATTGGAGAGAGTCCAAGTGCATAGAACTAATGACATGCTGAAGCAAAGGAGATTGATTTAGCATTTGAAGGGACTTCATGTTGGAATAATGTCTTGTAAATTAGTTTATTATTTTGACATTATAAACAATATTTATCGAATTATTTATTATCTTTTTGTTATTAATAAATTCTATGTCATGTCCTATTAATATACATGTGATGTCTATGTTTATTTTATGCAAATATCTAAAAGATTCCAAGATATATAATGAGTAATAAAGAATTATTCGTATGATGAGTTCATATGTGAGAGACATTATATTCTTTATTTCATTATGTCTAAATTAAATTATTCACATTCTACATATTGAAGATGGAGTACTTTACTATGCCATAGAGTGTAGTGTTGTCTATTTCAATGTGATTAATGAAGTCTCCAATTATCAAAGTGAGTCTTTGGATAAAAACACTAGTGTGTTATAAAAAAGTTATAATAGTATCGAATATGACCGAGTGAATTAGAATTTGAAGTTAACTATCGTAACCCAATATTCTAATTTCACTAATATAGCACTATTGTAGAAAACCTTAATCCTAGTGATTAATGAACTTACTTTCATGTATTTTGAGTTACTAAAAGACTAGTTCCGATTTATGATTCGAACTCTGATATCTTAGAAGATAAGATATATAAAATATGTAGAACGTTCTTCATGATGGACTCCATGCATATAATGTCACTTTGAGTTTTTTTAAGTACTTAGATAATATAAACCAGAGCCCCGGTATTCATTATATGAATTTAACTGTGTAGGTATAAGTAGATACAAACACCGTAATCAAAAATTATCTATTAGATGAAAAATAGCAACTCAAAGGTATATATATACTAGAAGGATAATATGGTAATTTCACCATAATAGTACGGCATTGCATCAGAGTATGTCTACAGGAATAGTAACTCAAAGGTAAATATATATCATAGTCAAGAATTATTTATTAGATGAAAAATAGTAACTCAAAAGTAAATATATACCAGAATGGTAATACGGCAATTTCACCCTACTAGTTCGGCATTGCATTAGGGGTACATCTATAGAAATAGTATATGCTAAATAGATCAAGCTAATTAATTATTAATAAGTTTCACAGAAAATAAATAATATTTAGTCCAAGAGTTCAATATTTGGCCTATAGTAGTGTGCTCTAATATTAATGGACAAGGCCCAATCTTGATCATGAGTTAATTAAGATTGTGGGTATCTAATTCATTAGACCTTTGGCTTTATAGATTCATCTGGTACCCTGTCCAGCATAAAATAAAGCTTATTAATTATTTGATAATTAATTGAGCCCAATAAGCCCAATAAGTCTAATAAGGTTGACTAATCACTTTATAATTAAGAGAAAAGTTCTCTGACAACACAATAGATATACAACAAGTGACATACTCCTTACAGAGAGAGTGCCACACGAAATTGACACAGTGAGAGAGGCCGAGTAAACTCACACTAAGGTTTTATTGACATTGGTGTTTTCGGCGATCCTGGAGCTGGAGCAATCAATTTAAGGAGATCGTCTTCTTGTTCGTCTTGCGGATCTCTCGGTTGGAAATCAAGGAGGTGACCACATACCAGATCAATCAAAGAGGCTTTCGAGAATATGCGAGAAGACGAGAAGGTTATAGAGTGAATCAGGGTATTATTTTTGTCTAGATCTAAAGTTAATCTATATTAGATCACGATCCGAAACGTTTTGTAAAAGAAAAATTTTAACGACCAATTCTGCTGTATTTTTGGATTTTATAAAACTATGGTATTCTTGAAAATAATTTTACAAAAATATTTTCTAGAAATTTATTCCAAAGAATACTAGCAGTTCAAAAGCATAGAATCAGGTAAGCCGAGTGCAGTTTATAGAATATACAAGTAATAGAGGCTAACACCTTGTATCAAGATAAGAGGAAGTCTTTCTTTGAATAAGTCAATTAGTATTTATACTTTATAAATTATTACTAGTACGTTTAATTCATTCCCTGAGCGTGGTGCCGTAAAGTAGGAGCATTGCACTATGAAAAATCTTATGCGTCACTTTACTTCTTGTCTTTATGTTTCAATCATTGTGTTTGTTCTATTAGAAATTGCTTTCAGCAAACCAATGATACAACAACAACAACAATACATCACTGTTGCAATAGTAGAAATAAACATAATTAAATTAATTAACTAATTAATAAATTTGAAACAATTAACTAAAAATTGGTATTCCTACAAAATAGATCTTTTACCGTCGATGAGCTATACCATAGTCCTCCTCATGGGCCGATGAGCCACGCCATCCAGCATCGAGAGAGGCCGTGAACTACATGCCTCTGTGGGCATTTTTCACTCCTTGCTCTGCTTATCATTGTCATTCTCTATCACCATCGACAAGTGTGAGGTGGAAAAATTACCAACTCCAATTTCTAACCAAATTCATCGTCTATCTCAGCTTCGGTAAGAATTTGGTTGTTTTGAATATTATGAGTCATTTTTCAATCCGGTTGCTAAAATTATGTCATCATTTTTTTGGATTTGTTAAGGTTGGGAAACAAACTTTATCTTATGATATCCCTATATTTGCAACTGAGCACGAAACTCGAGGCAACAAACTCATATTTCATCTCGTTTTACATGTCAAGAATGGTATTTCGCCCCAGACCCAAATTGGACAGGTTATATGCCTTTGGTAGTTTTTTTTTTTTTTTTTTTGACATTTTGGCAGGATGGTGACCTCAGTTTTTTTTTTTTTTAAGGCCGAGGCTCCCAAACGCTCTTCGACCCTCTAATCAGCCGCCCTTTGATGCCATGAGTACCCAGTAGTTAGATCTAGCTATTTTTGTGCGATAGGAATTCGGTTTCCACTTTTCATATTCATTTTGAATAAAAATCTGATTATGCTCTATATTGTGAAAATTGTGAAATTGAATTATTTTAAGAATTATGATGAATTTTGAATGATACTGAATATATTGGATTGTTATGGGATCTGCTGTGCATTGGATCAGATTTTGATTAATAAAAAATAATGTCGTTATATTGTTTGATGTTCTAAAAGTCTAAAATGACAATTTTATGAAAAACTAGAGCATTATTGGGAAACTAAACTTTTGTATGATTATTTTGGATACTTTTTTATATTACACATATCATAGGATCACACATGAGCACCATTTTAGTATTATGAGTTTACAAATGATAATGTTCGCTACCATTGGTGCAGAGTCCCCAAACTTGCGCGGGTTCTTTCCCTTATGGTAGGTGTAGGAATTAGGAGCCCCTCAGGATATCTTGAGTAGGTTTTAAAGTGTTTGACATATATAATGCTAGCATTAAGGGTTTATAATGAGAGGGTATAAGCTTATGGGTATTTAGAGATATATGCCACGTGCTATATGAGTTGATTTTCAAACATGATTATATTTTTTTATATATAGATGGATTACCAATTTTGGAAATGATATTTATGTATATTGTTTACAAACTTGTTTTTGGATTAAACTAACTATGTAAGTATTTTATCACTAAAAGGTTTTCCAAAAGTAACTGTTTATCTATTGGGTATTTCATGCTCATCCCTCCCTCTCTCCCTCTCTTTTCCTTAATTAGGTGGTATCCTGTCACAACCAGAAATCCAAAGCCCTGAATTTTAGTAATTTTAAGTGAAAATAGAATAAAATATTAATTTTACGAAATTCAGGAGAAATCAAGTATCAGATAATTTCATTTTGGTCTTTAAATCATTATGAATTCTATAACCATTAAAAACTCTTATTAGTTTATAATTACTTAAGAAAAATACCCGTTAAAGTTTAAGAAAATTTCTAGCTATCTCGTGCTTGATATTTTAAATACCTTGGTTTGGTCTGATGTTTCGTAAATTTTTAGGAGATGATTTAACTCTCTCGATTTTCGTATACTATTTAATTACTCGATTTGAGTAACTATTGATTGATATTTATATTAAAGTGTTTGAATTAATGATTAGATTTATGGTCGTAACATGTCCAATGTGACATTGATGATCAACATGTGAATTAGGAGGAGATTCAATTAGTAGTTCGTTTTCTTGGTAATGCTTGAAGCATTGGATCAAGACTTTGGTTCATGTTTCTACGTGCTTTGGATTTATTGCAACATGTTTAGCATTAAACTAAGATTACTACTTTATGATTATGTCTATAAACCTATATACTATAATAGTACCTAGCACTTATGTGATGATAATGATGCATGGATTTGGACTAAGCTATGGTTTTCTAATTATTTATTAATCTATGTTTAATGCTAAATATATAACTGTAAAATTAGTTTTCTAGTTGGAATTCTAAGACTTTTAAAATGGAACTATTTTACAAACTAGAAACCTTTGATTTTCTAAATTAAGTAAAATTTTCATTCTAGCAGAAAGTTTGAGTTGTGACAAAATGAATAGAATATATTATAAGTATAATTTACGAAGGTGAATATCTTTCATATAAAAGCAACTTAAAAATAACAAGACAAATTCTGGTTAGTTACCACATTCATTTTAAAATTGAGGTCTAGAGTTTGAATCCACCACCTTATTATAAAAAATAATAAATAATATCAAGTAAAACGTGGTAAGTATCTCACTACGATTTTGGCTAACCAAAGGTACTATTCAATTAATTTTTTTTTTTTTCAATAACAAACAGGAGTTGGAATTAGAGTTGTAAAAATTTCATTTGAAGTTTTCTCTGTCTTTTATAATCCTCAGTGAAAATTTCACTTTTAGCATTAGTGTAATTTTGAAATAAATTAAAGGATGTTAGTATATATTAGTTTTTTATAATCTAATAATCTTGGATTCTAATTGATCATTAACAATCGCTACCTAAGCTCCACAAATAAAATAAAGGATAATGATAATGACATCATTATACGTTGAATTTTGTGGCTTTATCCAACTTATACTTTATACTATCGACTTTATCAACATTTTTCACGCAAATTCATACATGCGAAATACTAATTTTGACTAATAAATGTACCAAAATATTCTTTTAGAATTAAACATATGCAGTTAAAACTTTATTCAAATTTAAAACTAATATAAGATTATTAACTAAACAATTATTAAGCATTTCTAAACTTCGAATTAAAATATTAATCTTAAAAGATTAGAATTAAAATAATGTTGAATTTAGTTTTAAATTTGAATTAATATTTAAAAATATATCTTAAATCTCGAAAATGTACTTCAAATCATACAACTACTATCATGTTATATGATTATCCCCATAAAAGTACCAATGTTTTAGAAAATGCGGATAATGACATGCTCATGAAAAATCTCCTATCTTAGAAACATATCACGCCTATGGTTCAGATTTTTATAAATCATAGGAATGTAAATATAGTTATCAACATTTAATAAGCTGTACAATTGGGATATTAATTAAGAAATGACAGTTTATGAGGATATAGTCATGTTTCATCAAAGTTGGTAGTCGTTTCGTACATGCATGAATTGCTACACAGTGTCTCTCGAGTCATGGGGTAAACTAATACATACATTTGTAGTTAATAATGTTGGAATTAAAAACGATTTTCACAGCGGAAGATTGACCCAGAAACATTCAAAAATTTTCTCAAAACAATTGATTATATGAGTACATAGTATTAATTCATAGCAAATAAGAACACACAAAGAGAATAGATCTAATACCTCTTGTAGCCTATCAGCGGATCCTAGTTTTATTGTCTTCTAAACCACGATCTTCCAATCCAAGCCTCAAGCACAACTAGATGAACGTGTGGACGCTGCGTACAATTTCTTAAAACTCACACTTTAGGCACTTGTAATTTTCTCAACACATGAGATTGCAAAAGTTTTGTTCTACAGAGAATAAGAAGACACTCTTCTTTTTCTCTCTAGTTTATGGAAGCTCTATTAAAAATAATATGTAATTTTTCCTGCTAGCATTTCACCTTATATATATATATTTATTAAACTATTTAATAAATAATTATATTAATCAAATTAATATATATATAAAACTTAAAAAAAAACGTTAACTTCTTAAGTTAACAGGAAACGTAAGTTTCCTTTATATATATTTTTTAATAAACGTAAAGTTATATATATATATATCTATTTAATCTAATTAATTAATATATATATATAAACTAGCAGATAATTCAAAAAAGTGTTTCACTTTCAGTCAGTTTCTCAATTTCTATTTATCTAATTATCTGATAATTAGATATTTTTAAATTCAAAATTTAAACAAATTGGGAAACTTATCTATCCATAAATTTAAAATTAATTAATTCAAAATTAATTAATTAATTAATTAATAA